>CAUYQV010015172.1:0-18796 GCA_963574575.1 Galagoides demidoff | reverse complement strand
ACATACACCAAGGATGGCGGGTTTGAGCCCTCCCAAGCCAGCTAAACAACAGGACAACTACAACAATAACAAAACAGCTGGTGTTGTGGCAGGTGCCTGTAAGTCCCACCTACTTGGGAGGCTGAAGCAAGAGAATCGCTTAAGCCCAAGAGTTTGAGGTGGCTGTGAGCTGTGATGCCACGGCACTCTACCAAGGGTGACAGCTTGAGACTCTGTCTCAAAAAAAAAAAAGTTTCAAAAAAGAGAGAATTGGGATTACCTTAAGAAACATGTTAGCTTTTTGTGGACTGAATTTGTAAAGCATAATAAATGATTTAGGTTTGGGGAAAAATTTCCCTTGAGTCAGTAAGAAAAATCAATTCATTTTTCAAATAGCTGGAGTATTTATATTAATTATCCTTCATAAAATTAATAGTCCTACTAGTGTAGACTCTTGATAATTAGAAATTAAATCGAAAGTAATGTATGGGAATTTTTATTGACAAAGAAATTGTTGCAAAGAATTCCAAGAAAGCCAAATAAAGTATGATTTTCATTTTTGGTGTTGGAGAAGACATGTTCTCCATTTTACTTAAGAAAAATGACTAGTGAACATCTCTAAATAAGTGGATGCTTTGGATGCTGAATTGCTTTGGACATAATTTGGCCTTTAAAAATTACAGATTAATTATAATTCTGTGCAGTTAAAATCTACAACACTAGGTGGCATCTGCTAGATAATTTAGTTTTAAATTACAGTCAAAACTCCCTAAAACCTTTTTGATTTTTTGCTTAATAATAGTACTGTGTATACTCTAAACAAACAAACAAAAAAAAGGTGTATTGAAGGCAAAATTATTTTTGCTTAATTGCATTGTTGCCTCTAATAATAGTTATGGCATCCAATGAAGTGATCTCTGTTGTTTGCTCATTTACTTATATGCTTTTAGCAAGAAATTGTGTAACTTTTGTTTCTAAGAGACAAAGGCAGTCTCTTAGAGCCAAATAGACCATTTTAATGTGTAGTCTTGAGTGAGTCACTTTTTTCCCCTAAGCCTCACTTTCCTCATTTGCAAAATACAGATAATTCCTAACTCAAGGGACTTTTTGAAAGTGTAAATTATGATAATGCATTTTACATGTAAGTTATTTTAAACACTATGGATTTATATGTAGGCAAGAGATTATTGATGTATTCATAAATGGTTGCCTCTAGTTTGAAATGTACATTTTTTGAAGTTGACTTACAGAGATTCATGTCTGAATTACTGACCTTCTTAAAGCCTCACCTCCATCCCTCTCTGCAATTACACAATTCATGTGAATGGCTGTCTAGGGTCTTCATAGAACAAGATGATGACATGTTGGAGGCTGCCAAAGCATCAGTGAGCATCTACCTAACATTGACCAGGTTAGTATATTTTAAAGTCATTGTTAAGCTGCCTCCAAGTCAGGAAAGGAGAAAACATTTCTGAAAATGGGCTGATAGTATTTGCATTGTTTGGGGAAAACAGTCTATGGATTCCTTATAAGTTCCGGTTTCTTTCTTTTTATCCTGACTTACATGAAAAGATTACATTTGCTTTACTATGAGAACTTGAGATATGCTATAGGCTGTGGCTCATGCCTAGAGTCTTATAATCCCAGCAATTCAGGAGGCTTAAGGTGGGAGGATCACTTGAGCCCAGGAATTCAAGGTTGCAGTGAGCTGACTATACCACTGTACTACAGCCCAGGGGACAGAGCAAGACCCCGTCTCTTAAAAAAAAAAAAAAAGGAAAGGAAAGGAAAATATAAAAGAAAACTCAGCTGGCTGGACAGATCTGGAGTAGTAGAATTAGCCTGGGATCTGAAAACATGGGTTCTAGTTTAGCGTCCAGTAAGTTAGTATATCTCTGAATCTTAATTGATATTTAAGACTTATTTTAATGTCTACGTAAGACTTGCTTGTCTATATTAAGCTTTGATATTTGTCTTTGTGAAGGTGAGTACAAACTTATAAATAACCAAACAAGCTATTCTGAATTTTCATTTTAATATAGTCAAATTTGGTGTGATGCCTTCTTGAGGCAAATATCTAACTGGTTATGAAGTTATGTTACTGGTGATGTTTTATACTGACTATTTCAGCTTTATTAAAACAGCTGTATTTGGGGTAATATCTTGTGGCAAATACCTATAATTGCTTATGAAGTTAAATAATAATAATAACTGATGACCTTTTCCACTATTTCTGCTTCTGCTTTATTAAAACCCTAAAGTATTTGCTTTCTTCCCATTTCTTTCTTGGCCAGGAGAAGGGATTTCTAATGATCAGCAGTGCAGTACTGTGTACCAGTACTTACTTATATTATGACACTGCTGGCAATGGCTGCTTTTAGACTCTTAAGTGTTTAGGGCCACTTTTCAAAAGGTTCTAATCAAGAACACAGAATTCCTGCATATGATTTGAATTAGGTTCAAAAACAGTCATATACAAATTCAGTCTGAAACACATATGCCTGTAAAAGTGTCTCTTAATTATACTCAAAGTTGGCTTCTTACTCCTCAGGAAATAGAAACCTTCAAATAAAATTTGCTTTATATGTGAATTTCTCACTTTCTTAACTTGAATTTGGTATATCCAGAGAGGCATGTACTTGTGGCATATGTATTTTTTTCCAGATATAGTTGTATTAGTTGATACTTTTTGGTTGTAAATGATAAAAGCCAACTCAAAATAGTTAATGTATTGGCTCACAGTTGGGAATTATAAGGGGTCAAGTTGGCATCACATATAACTGTGTGTACAAAGATTCAAATCATATCAGTAACTATTTCTCAGTTCATTCTCAGGAATGTCTGCCAACAGCTCAAGGCTTATGTTGTTAGTCTTATAATTATAATCTTTTATACTACCAGCAGAAGTCCCAGAGGAGATCTGATTAGCCTGCTTGGGTCACAGAGTCTTATCAGAATCAGTTATTGTGGCCTGGAGCATGGGGTACTCTGATCAGTCTGGGTCACATGCCTACCCTTGATGAGGAGGGGGAGAAAGGAGATTTTGTCAACCACCCCCATCTAACCTCTTGAAATTGGTTACGTGTAAGAATAAGGTATGCAGGTGTTGGGAGAAAGAAGGACAATGGACTTTTATTGGGCAGATGAAAATTAGAACTATCTAAGTCAGAGGACTTTCTTTTATGGAGTAAAATTTATTTAGAGTTTATAGGGAAAGGATTGGGTTTTGAAATTTTTCTTAAGTAATAACATAAATTAAAAAGTAATCTGATAGGTGAACTTGTGATATATGAATTATATCTGTTAAGACTAATATTTTTTGAAAAAGACATTAATCTGGGTTCTCCATTATCTTCATTTGTAGAAAATATGAAGTTATTGAAAGTTTGACCCAAGAAAAAGAAATGTGGAACCATCACACACATGAAAATGGCTATAATCCTCACTGTATTTTCTTATTCTTCTTTAAAAATGTCGGATTTGATTCTACAGTTCTTCTTGACTTTTTGATTTCATCAGAAACCTGTTTTCTTGAATATTTTGTTAGATACTTAAAATTACTGCAAAAAGACTGGAATAATTTTTTTACTATTTGCAAGTACTTTGATGCAACTGAATCTAAATATGACATAAATATCTGTAATTGTGTCTCCTCACTTGTCCAAGACAGAAGCACCAACCAAACAACACCTTATTGCTCGACTATTCTTGATAATCATGTAAATACTTATGCTTGGGACTCTTGGGATTCTGATGCTTCTTCTGAACCACTAAACCCAAAAGAGACCCACATTACGCAGGCTCATAGTTTGTCTTCTCCTCAGGCTTCCCAAAGTCTGGTAGATTATGACAGCTCTGATAATTCTGAAGTGGACCCCACAGACCAATGTTTAACTAACAGTAAACAGACATCTTTACACCAAGATGCAATTAAGAAAACTCAGGATGCAGCTGGGACAAGTAGAGATAAAAAAGAACTTAGCCTAGACCCTCAATCAAGGGCTCTGGTTCCAAATGAATTTAATATTTCCTTCTCAGTTGATTGTGAAGTGACCCCAAATAAAACTGTCTCAGAAGTGGGAATATCTTACAGAACAGTAAAATGCTTCAAAGAGCTACAAGTTGCCATTTACCGTTTACAAAAGAAAAATCTGTTCCCATATAATCCAGCTGCACTTTTGAAATTGTTAAAATCTGTAGAAGTAATATGTAATAAAAGTAGGGGCCCTTTGTAAAACCATGGCATATTATTTCTAGGAATTATTTTTCTTTAATATGAATTTTGCCTTGATGAGATAATAGCATAAAAAAATCACTACGAAGGAGTTTTCTAAATCAAGTTCTTTTTACCTTATTTGAAAGCAGCCTAGTGACTGGAAAACATACATTGAATAAGAAGTCATGTAATATAGTAGTATGCCACTTGAAATTTATGGCAAATCAAATTTACCCAAAATTTGGGATGGTTACTCTATTAGTTTCCTGGGGCTGTGGCAACAATTCACCACACATTTGGCTGCTTCAAACACCTGAAATTCTGTCTTGGTTCTGGAGTCTAGAAGTCCTAACACCAAGGTGTCAACAGGATCATGCTGTCAAGGCTCTAGAGAAGAATCCATCTCCCTGCCTCCTTTTACCTTCTCGTGGCTGCCAGTAATCATTAGTGTTCCTTGTTTGAAGGCCACGTTCACCTTTAGAATGTGGAGTTATTATTTACCCAGTGCAGTTATTATTTACTCTGAAGGATTGAATAAGGTGATAAGTAAAAAAAAGTAACATTGTTGCAGGTTTTTTGAGAAGTTATTATATATGGTCTACTTTGTGAACATTTTAAAAATTTAATTTCAATCACCAGGTAACTTCCTGTTTAAAATTATGATATGAATAATTCTGTCTTTTTGAGAGGAAGCAGTAAGTTTAATTTTTTGTATGTTTATTGGGTTCACGTAATGTGTGTTGTACTGGTAAGTCATTAAAGCAATCTCAAATATCCTTAATTTTTTTTTGTAAATTATCCTTTTGTAGAGAAATATATGGAAGACTAACTCTACAGACAATAAAATATATCTTAAGGCTATCATAATTTAAACAGTTTAATATTTATTCAGGTAGAAATGGAAAGTTCAGTGGAACTGAATGGAAGATTGGTAATTAAAATAACAATGACACACCAGTGTTAATCAAATAGAAATGCAAACATCATCCTGGTGCTGTGGTTCAACCTGGGAGGCTAATGTGTGAGAATTGCTTGAGCTCAGGAGTTTTAAGACTAGCTTGAAGAAGAGCAAGACCCCATCTCTACTAAAAAAAGAAAAATTAGCTGGGCATGGTGGTGCATTCCTATAGTCCCAGCTACTTGGGAGGTTGAGGCAGGAGGATCACTTGAGCCCAGGAATTGGAGGTTACCATGAGCTATGAGGAAACCACTGTACTCTAGCCAGGATGATAGAGCAAGATTATCTCAAAAAATAAAAAAACATATACTTTTAAAAGGTTAAAAAGTTTACACTTAACATACTGTTGGTAATTGAGGCAGTTTGTAATTTAAAAAGCAAGTCGAAGAATATATATTCAATGCCAGATTGTAAAACTGAAAAGTCAGAAATAGTTGTTTAAGTCAGAATTTATATACTCTGTAGAATACTATGTGCCTGTGAAAAGAATGAGTTGTATCCATGTTTGTGGATACAAGAAATCTCCAATAAAAAACAAGGAAACATAAAGGGCTCCCAATTGTTTAGGAAAAGAAGCAGGGCAGGGGTAATATACATTCACCAACTTATGTATTTTTACATGTATGTATTTATAAAATAAGAATATATAAGAAAGTCATAGGGCTGCCTTGGAAGACGGGTCTGAAGTGGAAGATTGGACTTCTTATATTGTTTTTGTACTCTTTTTAGCTGGGTGCAAACAGCCATGTACCACATAAGGACATTTTGGTGAATGATGGACAATATATACTACAGTGGCCCATAAGATTTTAATACCATATTTTTACTATACCTTTTCTGGTTTTAGATATGTTTAGATACATAAATACTTACCATGTGTTACAGTTGCCTTCAGTAGGCTAGGAGCAATAGGCCATAAAGCCACATAACCTTAAGGCTATAAGCGGCTTTCTAGGTCCTTAAGTGCAGCCTTTTGACTGAATCCAGATTTTACAGAACAAATCTTTTTATTATTAATATGTTTTTGTTCTTTTACATTTTAATTTTATTTTTAAAATGAATATATTTATAATACCAAAGAATAAAATGTTTCTTTTTTTTTTTTCTTAAAATGTTTTGTTTATTTAGGATGTGTTTTGTTTTGTGTGTTTGGTTTTTTCTTTTTCTTGTCCTAGGTAGCTTTCAATGACATCATAGCTCATAGCAACCTGAAAGTGTTGGGCTCAAGTGATCCTCTTGCTTCAACCTCCTGAGTAGCTGGGACTACAGGGCCAGCCACAATGCCTGGCTAACTTTTTCTATTTTTAGTAAAGATGGTGTCTCACTCTTGCACTGGCTGGACTTTGAACTCCTGAGCTCAACCAATCCACCCACCTCAACCTCTCAGAGTGGTAGGATTATAGGTGTGAGCCACAGCACCCGGCCAGAATAAAATGTCTTCATGATATAATCCTCACAGATTGACCAGCACAATTAGAACAATATTAAGCCATAAGGGCTAAATTGACAGCTTTACTCTAATGATTTAGTTCTAATTTTTCCTGCCTATCTGGTGCTATTACCTCATGAGGCTGGTTGGCGAGAGTATATGGAGGTGAAATACGGTAGTCTGTTATAAGCTTTTGGTAACTGTGCACTCTGCTTTTGTTTGAAGTGGAATTTGTGAGTAGTTGCACGGCTGAACGGTATTTTTTAATTCTGTATGGTTCTCACAGCCCACCGTATCAAAGAGACCAAGGAACACTGGAGGAAGAGAACATTTATTTTTTTTAATGAGGACTGGGAATTGCAATATTGTTTCTGCTAAAGATAATATGATTTACATGCTTCGTGATACCACAATATCAATATTAAAGAAATTCAGTGCTCATTAGCATTATAACACTCATAAGGACTACAAATTTTTAAATTAAGGCACAAAAAGTTATATTGCAGATATTAAAAGATGCAAAGACAATTGTTTCAAGCAGCAGTAAGACCTGGGACTAATGCCACTAAAGCTTTTACACTTCAAGGGGGAAAGGAAAGTCATTCAGTGATGTAGAAATTGTGAAAGAATGCATTGTTGAAGTCATTGGATGCTTAGACCCTGGTAATGTTTCAAAGTACAAACAACTGCCTCTTTCAAGGAAACTGTAACTAATCAGCAGCAAGAATTAGCCTTCAACTTAACAGATTTACTTCATGCAATACTTTAAAAGAAAAATATATAGTATTGAACCACTATGGATGAATCATCTGATACTACTGACTTGGTGTAGGTTTCATATTTCATTAGGGTCATAAGATTTTCTTAGCTACATAGTTACTCACTTTGGGCACTCTTGCGAACATGGGGAATAGATAGCTTCAATAACTTTAAAAATAAACGTGAAGTTGGATTGGATTTGATAAGTTTAGCAAGTATATGTACAGATGGGGCACAGGAAAACAGGAAGGCTTTATTGCAGAGATTTTAAAAAGTATTAATAGATCCTGATGCTCTCATTTCTTTTCATTGTATCTTGCATCAGCAAAATCTCTGTGCTGAAGCTACTATTTAAAGTGACACCTTGCAACAAGTTATAAGAATTGTTAACTTGAACCCATTAAAACAAGGTTTAATGAGAAAAAAAAATTGTTAACTTGAGTTGTGCAAGTACAACATAGCCTAGTTTTGTAACATGCTAAAATTGAATGATGTGGTAGTCAGTGTTAATTTGTGGTATCAGTCTAAAGAGCTGGTATCTCAAGGACAGGTATTAACCAAACTTGATCTTTGCAAGAACAGATAGTTACATTTTATGAAGAGCAGAATCAAAAATGTGAATTATTAAAAGAAAATTTCTCTAGGAATGTAGCATTTCTTTGTGGCTATGTCAAAACTACCTAAATATTTCTTTGCAAGGTGAAACTAAGTCTAAAAAATCCAAGCATTTAAAGAAAAAAAGCTGGCAGGAGGAGTCAAGATGACTGACTAGAAGCAGCTTTTGCTAGAGGCCCCTGTTCAAAGAGAGATGTTGGACTGAAGTGGACTCAGTGAAGCTGAGCACAGAAAGAAGAGAGGTGCACATTATCTCTGCTAAGACAAGCTGTGACTCCAAGAAAGAAGAAAAACAAAGACCAGGTACAAAGCCTATTACCAATAGGATGTGAGCAGAGAACAAAGGACTTCTCCCATTACCCCATGGAAGAGAGCTGCCAAACCCCGGTCCTCCTCCAGAGAGGTCCCACCTCTGTGCCTAGGTGTCATCCTGCCTGGCACAAAAGTGAACAAATATTTTCTCCTCAATTCTGAACACATAATTCACCCTACCCTTCATCCTGGCTACCTGAAGTTCTGCCCCCCCTCCAGAGCCCAGAGTGGGGAATTCACTAAGAGGCCTGGGTGTTGTGTGGGCCACTGGACAGCAGCTGGAAACAGTGGCATGTGTGGAAATGGAGCACAGGGAAGTAGTAGCATAGTCATTTATGTGGGCTGAAACATGGCGGGCATGGAGGCAGTGACACTAGAGTTCTGACTTTGGCAGGCAAACTTTTCTGACTCCCTTTCACACTAGAGGGGACCCTATTCTAGCCCCTTGAGAGCGTGTAGACAGATTGGCCTACAGATTTCTGGTTTTTGGCTACTCGGTGGCCCTTTGAACTCTCTTGGGTGGACAGTGTTTGTACTGCCTAGGACAATCTGATTGGAACTTTCAGCCTGGGTTGTCCACCCGGGGATCCTCTGAGGTTGAGCAGTGGTGGTATTGCAAGCAGAGAAGGGCAGATCCTCCTCCAGCTATCTCCCATGGGGGTGGGGGCACCACAGGTGTTTGTATCTTTCCCCAGCTGAGATTCCTGGTAATACTACAACTCATTAGGATTGGATAGAGGCAAGTTGATATCAAGACAGAGCCAGCTTGTGTTATCTCACCAGTCTCAGAGGTTTTGGCTGTAGCTCTGAAAGGAAGCTTTGCAAGGTTGTAGGGGAAAAGCCACAATCACAAGACCCATCTCATTGGAGGAGGGGTGGTTAGCTCTAGTTCTCAGGGGCCCTCAATCCAGTCTCATTCTACCAGTTTTAATTGCCAAATAGCAGAAAATATGGGAGGAACCAGCAGAAGAACTCTGGCAACATGGAAAATCAGAGTAGATCAACTCCCCCAAGGAATGACAAAGGAGATAGAAGAGAAAATACCACCCGTAGAGAAATTGCTGAAATGTCAGAAATAGAATGCAAAATAAGATGAATAGAATGGAAGAAAAAATGGAAATAGAAACAAAAAAAAAGTTCAAAATTTGTCTCAAGAAATTAATGAATTCAAAGACAAAGTCACCAAGGATATAGACATAATGAGAAAAGATACCACAGAACATAAGGAATTGAAAAAGGCATGCAAGGAGTTTCAAAATCTAATAGAGACCCTCAGTAATCGAGTTGAACAGCGACAAGGAAGAATTTCAGAAACTGAAGACAAGTCTTTTGAACTATCCCAGACATTCAAAGAGGCAGGAAAAAGGAGAACAAGAATGGGATATCCCCTGAGAGTTATAAGATCATTCCACAAGAACAAACATTCAAATTATAGGGATTCATGAAGGAGAAGAGATAATCTTAAAGGCACAGGTGCTCTACTGTGAGACATTATGATGGAGAATTTCCCAAGCATTGCAAGAGTTATAGAAATTCAAATAGTAGATAGTTTCGAAACCCCAGCACAAGTCAACCCAAATAATGCATCTCCTAGACACATTGTAATTGATTTTGCCAAAGTTAATATGAAGGATAAAATCCTGAAAGCAGCCAGGTGTAAGAAAAATATTTCCTACAAAAGGAAAAATATCAGGATGACCACAGATCTTTCACCTGAAACTTTTCAAGCCAGAAGAGGATGATCATCAACTTTTAACCTTCTAAAACAAAACAACTTTCAGCCCAGGATCCTGTATCCCAACTAAACTGAGTTTCACTTGTGATGGAGAAATCAAATACTGACATCCACATGTTAAAGAAATTTTCCATAACTAGACCAGGTCTCCAGGAAATACTCAGACTCATTTTTCATAATGACTAGCACAATGGTCTACCACCAAAGTAAACTCATCCAGAATTTAAAAAACAAAATCTACCTTGCACACTGGCAAAAGGGTTAAAAATATACACTGGACCTTTGAAAAATAGGATGACCATACCTATTAGTTCTCTCAATTAATGTGAATGGCTTAAATTCTCTAAAGAAGCATAGGTTGGCTGACTGGATACAAAAACTCAGGCCAGATATCTGTCACCTACAAAAACCACATCTGACCTCAAAGGATAAAACAAGACTCAAGTTTAAGGGGTGGAAAATAGTAATCCAGGCAAATGGAAATCAAAAAAACAGTTACAATCTTATTTGCAGATATGGTTGGGTTTAAACCAACAAAAATAAGGAAAGACAAGGATGGACATTAATATATTTGTTAAAGGAAACATTCAACATGAAGAGATTTCAATAATATTTACATGCCCTACCTGCGTGCTCCTCAATTTATAAAACCAACCCTAATAGATATAAGCAATATGATATCTTTCTGCACTATAATAGTTGGGGATTTTAACACCTCTTTGGTAGTTATGGATAGATCCTTCAAGAAGAAACTAAACAAAGAAATAATGGACTTACAGACATAGAACATTTCATCTTGGCTCGGCGCCTGTGGTTAAAGCAGCTAAGGCACCAGCCACATATACCTGAGCTGGCGGGTTCGAATCTAGCCCAGGCCTGCCAAACAACAATGATGGCTGCAACCAAAAAATAGCCAGGCATTGTGGTGGGCGCCTGTGGTCCCAGCTACTTGGGAGGTGGAGGCAGGAGACTCGCTTGAACCCAGGAGTTGGAGGTTGCTATGAGCTGTGATGCCATAGCACTCTACCCAGGGTGACAGCTTGAGGCTCTGTCTCAAAAAAAAAAAAAAGAACATTTCATCTTAACAAAAAAGGGTACACATTCTTATCAACCCACGGATCATCCTCCAAAATTGATCATACCTTAGGACACAAGACTAACCTCAACAAATTTATAAGAATAGAAATTATTCCTTGTATCTTCTCAGACTATCATGGAATAAAAGTTGAACTCAATAACAACAGAAATTAGGCTGGGCATGGTAGCTCATGCCTGTAAGCCCAGCACTTGGGAGACCAAGGTGGGTGGATTGCCTGAGTTCACAGGTTTGAGACCAGCCAGAGCCAAAGTGAGAACCTGTCTCAAAAAAATAACTGGGTGTTGTGGCAGGTGCCTTTAGTCCCAGGTACTTGGGAGACTGAGGCAAGAGGACCATTTGAACTAAAGGGTTTGGGGTTGCTGTGAGCTATGACACTGTGGCACTCTACCAAGGGTGACCAAGTGAAACTCTGTTTCAAAATAACAACAGAAATCTTCATCCTCAAACAAAGTCATGGAAAATAAATAACCTTATACCGAATGATAGCTGGGTTAAGGATGAGATTAAGAAAGAAATCAGCAAATTTTAGAACAAAATTATAATGAAAACACAAAGTATCAAAACCTGTGGGATACTGCAAGAACACTCCTAAGTGAGAAATGTATAGCATTAGAAGCCGCCATCAAGGAAACAGAAAGAAAGTAAGTCAACAATGTAAGGGACCATCTCAAGCAACTTAAAAAGGAAGAAAAATTCAATCCCAAACCCAAGAGAAGAAAGGAAATAACCGAACTTAGAGCAGAATTAAATGAAATTGAAAAGAAAAGAACCATTCAGAAGATCAATGAAACAAAAAGTTGGTTCTTTGAAAAGATTAATGATAAAACTTCGGCTAGACCAGAAATAGAAAAGTAAGATCTCTGATAACTTTAATCAGAAATAAAGGGGAAATAACGATAGATACCACAGAAATACAAAAGATCCTCAATGATTACTACAAAAAAACTATTCTCAGAAATATGAAAATGTGGAGAAAATGGACCAATAGCTGGAAGCATGCCACCTTCCTAAACTCAACCAGAAGTAAAAATTCCGAATAGACCTACATCAAGCACTGAAATAGTATCAACTATACAAAATCTTCCAAAAAAGAAAAACCCTGGTCCAGATGGTTTCACATCAGAATGTTACCAAATCTTCAAAGGGGAGCTAGTACCTATATTACATAGTCTATTTCAAAACATAGAAAAGGAAGGAATCCTCCTCAACACATTCTATGAAGCAAATTTCACCCTGATCCCCAAACCAGGAAAGGACCTGACAAAGAAAGAAAACTATACACTAATATCATTAATGAATATTGATGCAAAAGTATTCAATAGGATCCTGCCAAACAATACAGTTGCACATTAAAAAAGTTATACACTATGATCAAGTTGATTTTATCCCAGGGTTACAAGTTTGGTTTGCCATACATAAATCTATAAATACAATTCACCACATAAATAAAAAACAAAGACCATATGATTCTCTAAATTGATGCAGAAGGGCTTTTGTTAATACCTAGCATCTTTTCATGATTAGGACACTTAAGAAAATAGACTTACAAGGGCCATTTCTTAAACTGATAGAGGCCATCTGTAGCAAACCCACAGCCAATATCATCTTGTATGGAGTAAAACTGAAAGTATTTCCACTCAGATCTGGAACTAGACAAGGATGCCCATTGTTGCCATTGCTCTTCAACATAGTGCTGGAAGTCCTAGCTATCACAATCAGGCAAGAGAAGGAGATGAAGGGTATTTAAATGGAGACAGAGGAGGTCAAACTCTGTTTATAGGTGACATGATCTTATACCTGAAAAACTCCAGGGACTCAACTACAAAGCTCTTAGAAGTGATAAAGGAATATACCAGCATCTCAGGATACAAAATCAATACCTACAAATCAGTAGCCTTGATGTATGCCAACAGTAGTCGAGCCAAGAGTATATTCAAAGACTCTATCCCTTTTGTAGTAGTGCCAAAGAAGATGAAATACCTGGAATATATCTAACAAATGTGATGGATGTGAAGGATCTCTGTAAAAAAAAAAAAAACTATGAAACCCTGATAAAAGAAATAGCAGAAGATGTTAACAAATGAAAGAACATACCATGCTCATGGTTGGGAAGAATGAACATTGTTCAAATTTCCATACTGCCCAAAACAATCTATATATTTAATGCACTCCCCATCAAAGTGCCAATGTCATACTTTAAAGAACTCATAAAAATAGTACTTTATTTTATATGGAATCAGAAAAAAAAAAACAAATAGCCAATATAATTCTTAGAAATAAAATCAGATCTGGAGGTATCATGTTACCAGACTTTAGGTTATACTACAAATAGTGATCAAAACAGCATGGTACTGGCACAAAAATAGGCATGTAGATCCATGGAATAGAATAGATAATCTAGAGATGAACCCAGCCATGTACTGTCATTTGATCTTTGATAAGCCTAACAAAAACATGCTTTATTTTATAAATGGTGCAGGGAGAACTGGTTAGTCACTTGTAGAAGACTAAAACTGGACCCACACCTCTCACTATTGACACAAATTGATTCTTGCCAGACACAAGATTTCTATTTAAGACATGAAATTGTAAAAATACTAGAAGACAGTGAGGGGAAAACACTTGAAAAAATTGGCCTGGGGAAATATTTTATGAGGAAGAACCCCCTGGCAATTGCAGCAATATCAAAAATAAATAAATGGGATTTGATCAAGCTAAAAAGCTTCTGCACAGCTAAGAGTCCTACAACCAAAGCAAACAGACAGCCTTTGCAATGGAAAAAGATTTTTGCATAAGTATGAATCTGACAAAGGTCTGATAACTAGAATCTACAGAGAGGTTAATCAATAAGAAAAAGGTAAAAAAAAAAAACCCATTTCTTTGTGGGCAAGAGACTTGAATAGAATCTTCTCTGAAGATGACAGACGAATGGACAATAAACACATGAAAAAATGCTGATTGTTTTTAATCATCAGAGAAATGCAAATCAAAACCACTTTGAGATATCGCCTAACTCCAGTAAGATTAGCCCACATTACAAAGCCCCCAAACTGCAGATACTGGCATGGATGTGGATAGAAGGGAACATTTCTATATTGCTGCTGGGGTTGCAAACTAATACAACCTTTATGGGAAGAAGTATGGAGAATTCTCAGAGAACTAAAAGTTGACCTTCCATTTGATCCTGCAATCCCATTACTAGGTATCTACCCAGAAGAACAAAAATAATTTTACCACAAAGTCATTTGCACCAAAATGGTTATTGCCGCTCAACTCATAATTGCCAAGTTGTGGAAGCAATCCAAATGCCCGTCAACCCATGAATGGATTATGAAATTGTGGCATATGTAATTCCATGGAATACTATTCAGCTGTAAAAAGATGGAGACTTTATATATTTTATGTTGACTTAGATGGAGTTGGAACATATTCTTATACGTAAAGTATCTCAAGAATGGGGGGAAAAAGTATCCAATATACTCATTAATATTATTAAACCAATATGTAAACACACACTTATATGAATGATAAAACAGAAATATAGTCTAGCAAAGGGGTGGAGTGAGGAGAGAGAAGGGAAAGGAAGGGGAGAGAAGGCAGGACATTTAATAGGATCTCACCTAATGTGTATAATGCAAGGGAATATTTCAAAATAACTAAGTAAATTTTAAATTTGTTACCACTAAAACAAAAACAGAAAAAAGCTATCTTTTTCTCAAGACACTTCTTCAAAAGGGAATTTCAGATAAGCATTTTCCCCATTTATCAATAGTCATTGATAGCAAGATGATATATGCAAATTATTCTAAGAATACATGGTTGCTATAGACCTGTTAATTAGATAATACAATAAACACTTCACTGACTTTGAGAATCATGACATCAAACTCAAATTAGTATTTCAGCCCCACCTAGTTGATATTACCAAGGCATCTAAGGAACTGCAGATGGAATTGATTGAGCTCTCAGTAGATGATATTTTAAGGTCATTGATTGATGATATGAAAGATTCAATTGAAATATGGAAAAATGCAATAGACTACTCATACCTTGAGCAACATGCCTGGGAAATACTTTCTTGCTTTTCAGCCACTTATTGCTGTGAATCTACATTCTCCTACTTAATCCAAATCAAGACACCTGTAAGGTAACAAATGGCTGATACCCACTTAGAGGATCAACTGAAACTGTGGATCTCCATGCTGCAACCAATATTCAAATGTTTTCCAACAAAAAACAGACACAACAAAGTCATTAAAAGGTTAGTGAACTTTAAAAATAGCAAAGTTTTCATTTTATGAAATTAAGTACAGGGCTGTTAGGTTTTTGCAAAACAATGTACATTTTAAAATATATGTAATTCGAGTTTCTTAAATCTGGCTATATTTGATTACAACTAAATTAATGTGCCTTCTAACTGAAAAGCTTCCCCACCCCAGGGCATCTCATATATATAGCTTCATTGTGTACTAGGTTATGCTGTATAGGTTTGTGTTAAGTACTCTGTGTTTGCATAACAATGAAATTACCTAACAATGCATTTCTCAGAATGAGTTCCTGTCAAGTGACTAATTTTTTGTTTTGTTTTTTGTTTGTTTTTGAGACAGAGTCTCACTTTGTTGGCCTTGGTAGAGTGCTATGGCCTCATAGCTCACAGTAACCTCAAACTCTTGAGCTCAAGTGATTTTCTGGCCTCAGCCTTCCAAGTAGCCAGGACAACAGGTGCTGGCCACAACGCCTGGCTATTTTTAGAGATGAGGTCTAACTTTGGCTCAGGCTGGTCTGGAACCTGTGAGCTCAGGCAATCTACCAGCCTTGGCATCCCAGAATGCAAGGATTACAGGTGTGAGCCATCCTGCCCTGCCCTCAAATGACTAGTTTTTAATGAAAATAACTTTTTGAGGAAAAAAAAAATTGTATTTTTAAGTGTACATAAATGTTGAATGCATTCTCACTAATGTTTATGCAGATGTATTTTTTGATTTATGTTTTTGTATAAGGTTAATAAGGAATTGTCAGCCCCTTGTTATATATAAAATGAGGGCAAAGCAATCTTCCAGGTATGCTAGGTGTGGGTATTTCAGAATCTCTACATATATAACTTGACTCTTGAGCGTTAATCAATTATCACTAACCCTTTAAGCCCTACTGTTGCTAAAGGAAACCCTTGGCTGTACAGTAACTATACTTGGCCTTTTAGAGCATCCAAGAGCTGTTCTCAGAGTTAGACCATAAAGGAACATGAAACTGTGATACATGACTGCATACGAAGTTCCCAGTGTACCCCTGAAAGCAGTCTCTAACCTCGGTTCTCCCAATAAAAGCATATGGGAGTTCAAGTGATACAGTCAATAATCTAATTTACTAGTTTTAACTTTAAGCATAAAAGATACAGCAAAGTGTCCATATATGTAAGTAGCTTGTTGAATTTTTATAGCACGCCTGTGAAGCCAATACCCTATGTCAAGAAACAGCATGTGTGTCACTCTCAAGTCCTCCTTGGGTCCCCTTTCAATCTATTGCCCACCCCTAAAGGTAACTGTATCCCGAAATGAAACAACAGAGATTACCTTTGCCCAACTTTGTCTTTTATATAAATGGAGTCATAGATTACATACGTTCAGCATTATTTGGAAGTGCGTTCCAATTTATTTTTGAAATGTTAACTAGCTGCATTTCAGCTATTATTAGTAACAAAGTACTTTTGACTCCTCAGAACTCTTTATGGCATACCTGGAGAGTGAGATTGGCAAACAATGGTTGAACAATAAAGTATACCCTGAACAGGTTAGTCAGGACTTTGTGCAATTGGACCCAACCTGCTTCTCCAGCCTCACCTGTAGTTCTCCCCCATCTCCTGTTATTAGCAGCACAGCCTCTTGCCCTTACATATTCATTCCTCCATCTCCATCCTAAGTGTGAACTCTGACACCTTCCCCCATATGTTCTGCACCATTAGATTTTACATGCTCTGTATTCTTTTCACTTGGCTAGTCCCTGTATTATAGCATTTATTATGTATTTGAATCACTAGTTAGTAGTCTTTCCATTTACCAAGCTCATTTTACCTGGTCTCCAGTGAATAGCATACTATCTATCACATTATAGGCACACCACAAATGTTAAATAAATAGGAAGAGATCCCTCTTGAAGGACTGATAATCTACTGGGGGAGACAGATGTGCAGAGAACTGTAATCAGTAATTGCACTTTCTGTATGTCAGCCATTGTTCTAAGTGCTTTTCTAATCCTTATAATAATGTTAAAAGGTAGATACCATCATGATTCCTGTTGCGCAGATGTGGAGATAAAGAAACTTACCCAAGATCACCTAACTGGTACAGAGGCAGAGCTGAGGTAATAAATTCAGATAGTTAGGTTCCAACATCCTCTTACACTTTCCTACTTAATTTATTACATCTTCAAGACAGAAAGTGTCTTAAGTGTATGCTATTAAAACTAAAACTGTTTTTTCTTTGGTAATGTGTGGGGGTGGTAAGACAAGTCACATGAGAAAAGTATAATAGGGTCAGATCACCCAAGAGTGGGTGCTAGGGAATATTGATTTCTATAGGCAGTGGGAGCTGATGAGATTTTTCAATAAATGACTGCTTTTGCATTTGAAGAAAGTTATTGCAGTGGCAATATAGCAGCTAGATGGACAAGCAAAAATATTGGACAGAGCCTATTATAAGGCCATGGCTCATGCCTGTAATCCTAGCACACTGAGAGG
The DNA here is from genome assembly GCA_963574575.1 of Galagoides demidoff. Lineage (NCBI taxonomy): Eukaryota > Metazoa > Chordata > Mammalia > Primates > Galagidae > Galagoides > Galagoides demidoff. The sequence continues at coordinate 961 of CAUYQV010015172.1, read as the reverse complement.
CTGAGGTGGGAGGATCACTTGAGCTCAGGAGTTCAAGACTACCTTGAACAAGAGTGAGACCCACGTCTCTACCAAAAATAGAAAAACTAGCCAGGCATTGTGGGAGCCTGTAGTCCTAGCTACTCAGAAAGCTGAGGCAGGAAGATCCCTTGAGTCTAAGAGTTTGAGGTTGCTGTGAGCTATAACAATCCCATGGCACTCTAACTAGGGTGACAGAGTGAGACTCTGTCTCAAAAAAAATAAAAAATAAAAAGCTGATTGCAGAAGTCCCTCTGACAGCGAGGGAAAAGGGAATGGAAAGGAGGGGATCCAGGCCTTCTGGCTAGATGCCCACATCAGGTTTCTTCATCTTTGGATACCCACTAACACGAAGTCAGGAGCAATAGGACACATAATTTTGGGAACTCAAGGATAGGTAGTGTTGGACCCAAAACGGGGTCCAGCCACGATAGCCGCCCCCAAGGAACAGTCACCAGACTCCGGTCGATGCAAAAGCAAGAGGCGAGTTTATTGCTGACGCGTCAGGGTCCCTCAGCCGCTCGGGAAGAAGGACCCCGAAAGGCTGTTACAGGTTTCTTTTAAAGTTGAAAACCACAACCAGATGGGTGTGGGGGTCGGTGATTGTTTGAACGAGGGGGATTCTGATCAGGGTAAGGTTACTGGTCTGTTTAAGCGAACGAAATTCCAAGCGTTCGGAGCAGGGAGTGGGTTGTGCAAAGAGGTCTGTTGTTTGTCAAGGGCCGAGCAGGGAGTGAGCGGGGTCAGGGGGTGAGTTTTAGCCGTTGGGGTAGCTGGCATGAGCAGGATGTGGAGAGGGGCGCCCACAAGCACCCAGGAAGTCCCAGGCGCCCCAAGCACCCAGGGAGTCCCCAGAGTGTAGTCAGTCAGCCAGTGCTCGGAAAATCCCTGCCTGAAAAGTCTCCCAGCAGGTGGTCTGTTTCATGAGGTGGGAGTCTACCCT
>CAUYQV010015171.1:0-50964 GCA_963574575.1 Galagoides demidoff | reverse complement strand
TTTTTTTTTTTTTTTTTGAGACGGAGCCTCAAGCTATCCCCCTGGGTAGAGTGCCATGGCATCACAGCTCATAGCAACCTCCAACTCCTGGGCTCAAGCGAGTCTCCTGCCTCAGCCTCCCAAGTAGCTGGGACCACAGGCTCTTGCCACAACACCTGGCCATTTTTCGGTTGCAGCCATCATTGTTATTTGGCAGGCCCGGGCTGGGGATTTGAACCCAGCACCTTAGGTATATGTGGCTGGTGCCTTAGCCAATTGAGCCACAGGTGCCGAGCCCTTGCTAGTATTCTGTAGAGGATTTTGATGTCTTCATCTTCTTTGGGTATCAGAGTGGTACGGGCCTCATAGAATGAATGGAGGAGTATTCCTTCCTTCATTTTTTGAAATAGTTTAAGTAGTATTATTTCTTCTTTGAATGCTTGGTAGAATTCACCAGTGAAGCCATTGGGTCCTGGGCTTTTCTTGATGGATAACTTTTTTAACCACTTCTATATCATTATGTTTTATCAGTTTATTCAGCTTTTGGATTTCTTCCTGGGTCAATGTTGGTAGGCTGTATGTCTAGGAATTTTTCCATTTCCTTTAGATTTTCCACAGTATTGTCACATGGTTTCCCACAGTAGTCGCTAATGAACTTTTGGATTTGTGTAGTATCAGTTGTAATGTCTCCTTTCTTGTCTCTGATTTTTATTCATTTGGATTTTCTCTCTTTTTCTCTTTGTGTGGCTAAATGTGTGTCAATTTTATTTATCTTTTTTAAAAACCCACTTTTTTGCTTCTTTTTTTATTTCAGTTTCATTTATTTCTGCTCCTTTCTTTATTATTTATTTTCTCTTACTAAGTTTGACTTTAGTTTGCTCTTATTTTTCTAGTCATTTGAAATGGATTAAGTTGTTTATTTGAAGGTTTTCTGCTTTTTTTGATATAGGCACTTGTTACCATAAACTTTTGTCTTATTACTGCCTTTACTGTGTACTATAGGTTTTAATATGTTATATTTTCATTTTCATTTGTTTCAAAGAATTTTTTAATTTCCTTCTTAATCTCTTCATTGACCCACTAGTCATTCAGGAACATGTTGTTTAATTTCCATGTGTTTGTATATTTTCCAATATTCCTCTCATTATTGATGTCTAGTTTTATTCCATTGTGGTCAGAGAAAATACTTGGTATGATTTCAATTGTTTTCTAATTTTTTAAGACAGCTTGTGTGGCCTATCATATGCTCTACCCTTAAGAATGACCCATGAGCTGAGGAGAACTGTGTATTCTTCAGCTGTTGGATGAAACATTTGTAAATATCTAGTAAAGCCGTTGGGTCTACAGTGCAGATTAAGCCCAATGTTTCTTTGTCAATTCTCTGTCAGGATGATCTGTCCAGTGCTGAAAATGGAGTATTGAGATCTCCCACAATTATTGTATTGGGTCTATCTCTCTTTTTAGCTTTGATAATATTTGCTTTAGGAATTTAAATCACCTTCCCTTTCTACTGTCCTAAGTCCAGGGGACTTCCACTTCTCTGTGGATCCTCAAGATAAACCTAGATCCTTGTGTTCAATAAATCTTGAAGGAAAGAAAGAATATGAACACTGATTATCCTCAATTTTATTATTTGTCAATTCAACCCTAAAGACAAAAGATAGCATTTTCTTTCTTTCTTTTGGGAGGGGCAGCTTTCTGGATTTCTTTCTTAAAAATAGTTGTAATGCTATGCATTTGAAGCAATATGCTGCCAGCCTGCTAGACCTAATGTATATATGTTTGGGATGTAGATGTGTTGAGGGGAGGGAGATTTGGGTACAAATTAAAATAGTGGTTTCCTATGTGTGATATACACAAAAGTGGAAAGACATCAGGATCACTTACCCATGAGGAGTGATTTGCCCTGCTGAAGTTCTGCCTGGCATGAGGAAATACTAGGATATCTGAATGACCCAAACTTTCTTGGACAAGCTGCTCTGAACACCAAGCAAAGCTACGCAGGCTTGATGGTCTGGCCACTGAAACCTGGTTTGAGGGTAGTGTAGAAATTTATCTAAGGAAGTAGTTTATCCCTTCCCGGAGTTACTCACTTAAAATATAGAGAGCATGGATACCATATCAGACACTCTGGGAATATAAAAACAATAAGAAGGGTCTCAATAGGCCATTGGGGAAGACAGACAGGTAAATGACAGCATCATAATACCAAATGGTGACAGTAAAGATGGCAGCTCTCTTGGGAAAAAGTGGTCTGTGAGTTTTGCAGGTTTCTGGGACTTCTATAGGAAGTCATTGGAGCAGCAAATTTAAGGCTTCTCTTTAAGACCTTTTTGCTTGTCACCATTGCCCTGCTGGGTTAAGGGAGATAAGGAAGTGTGTGCATTAGCATGTAGTCAACCCTTAGCTATCTGTGCCCTGGTGAGTGGAACCCTCTGAATCTGCTGTTTTTGACTGTGACGGGTGTTTTGGAATGCGGAAGTCTAATATGCTCCCCTCACAGAAGTCTACTTCATCTCAGGGGGAGGATATGTCTCGACACAAAATTCCTCGTACACAACAACAGAAATTACCTCTGGCTTAGAAAATGGGCTGGACTCAGGACCACTCCTGCAGTGGGATCCAGTGGAGGATAGGCATGAAGTAGCAGACACAGCTATGAAAATGTCTCCAACTGCTCCAAAAATGAATCTGCTTTAACCACTCTGTGTTTAGGTGACTCAGCCTCAGAGTCACATCCTGGAATTAGCCTCAATGAGAGTACACAGGATGGAGAAAAATAATGTGCCCCAAAGAAATTGGGGTGCCTTATCCAGAAACGGAAAAGATTCAGAGAAGCTAAAGCATCAACCAGGGGACTTTGGGCAAATCGCTTAACTTCCCCTCTCAGTCTCCTACCCCTATAATAGGGACGATAATACCACTTACTTCTTGGAGTAATCTAAGAGCAACATGCTAAAACAAGGTTGTCACGCAGTAAGTGTATTAGTTTCCTTTTGCTGCTGAAACAAATCACTGTAAACTTAATAACTTAAAATAATGCAAATTTATTGTCTTAACTATTCTGGAGGTCAAATATCCTAAAATCAAGGCATTGGGGCTATCTGAGTTCTTTGTGGAAGTTCTGTAGAACAATCCATTTTCTTGTCTTTTCCAGTATCTAGAGGCCACCTGTATTCCTTGACACATGGCCCTTCCTTGCATCATGTTGATTTTACTGTGTTACTATGGTCACCATATTATCTCCTCTGACTGACCCACCTGCCTCCCTCCCTGTGATTACCCATGGGCCCACCCAGATAATCCAGGATGATCCCCCCACTCAGCTCAAGATCCTCTAACTTAATCAAATCTGCAAAGACCGTTTTGCCATGTAGGGTAAAATATTTACAGGTTCTTGGAGTTAGGATGTGGTCATATTTGGAGGGCACTATTCTGCCTACCATGTTAAGTATTCAATGAAGACAAAAACTATAGTGAATTCTTTTCCTTTTTAGATTGTTGCAAAGTATAAGCCTAGAAAATCACTGTTTGTCAAATCTTCTCATGGACAAGAGATATGAAAGTTTCCAAAGGCCTCTCATGGAAAAATAGCCAATATGGAAAGCACAAATGAATACAAAATTTGTGTATCTACAAAAAGCAATTGAGCCGTCTGATGTTAACAAATGCCAAGGCAAGGTTGCTGCAGTCAACATTTGTACACCCATGTTTGTAGCAGCATTATGCACAATAGCTGAAACGTGGGGGCAGCCCAGTGTCCATCAGAGATGAATGGGTAAGCAGTATATGGCAGATACATACAGTGGAAGATTATCCAGCCTTAAGGTGGAAAGAGATTCTGACTCATGCTACAAATAAGGGCAGTGTGCTAAGTGAAATAAACCAGTCACTACAGGAGATACTGTAAGGTTCCACTTACCGGAGGAACTTACCTGAGGAACGCAGAGTCATCAAGGTCATAGACAATGACAGTGTTGCTCAGGGCTAGGGAGGGGGGCATGAGCAGTCAGTGTCAGTCGGTACAGGGTTTCATCTGGGAAGAGGAAGCATTCTGGAGATGGAGGGTAGTAAGGGCTACAAGTGATGTGATGTACTTAACACCACTATACGCTTAAAAATGGTTGAAATGGTAAATTTCATATTATGCACTTTTTGCCACAATTTTGCAAACTCAATGAAAGAAAGAAAATGCAACAAGGAAAATTCTGCTCCAGATAGTGGAGCCCTGAACTGACTATGAAGGGAGAGTCAGTCACCAAGCAGAGTCACAGAGAGGCGGGATCCCGGCAGCAGGATCAGAGTGTGCAAAGGTGAGCATCAGGCCAGCCTCGTTCAGGGCTTGGCGCGGCCCCCACTGAGAGCAGCAGCCTCACTGCTGTGAAGCTACTGCCCAGCCGGTGTGTCTGGGTGGAGGGGGGCTGGTAGGCAGCTCGCGGGCCCCCTGCCCTTCCCAGCTGTGTAGTTCTAAGGCTCTCGCTGTGTCAGCCTGCGGTGAGCAGAGGATGTCATAGTCACTTGGTCACTCTTCCCAGAGTCAGTCCCTCCCTTTCCCACCCCAGGATCAAAGCAAGCCTCCCTTCACAGGAACCCTTTGTTTATTTCCTCGGTTTCCTGATGACCTAGTTTTGTGTCCTTGCTTTTTATTCCTCCTCTCCCCACACTCCTTCATCCTATTCCTACCATGGTGGAAGGAAAAGACTCTGACCTTCCAGCGCAGATGGTGGCCCCTGGGCGACTCCCCACTCCTCCTGCCGGTGGGAGCCCAGCCTGGCCCCAGTTCCCGGTCAGGCCTTGCCGGAGATCCCCAGTGAGCAGTGGGCACGAGTGTCCCTCTGCTCCTTCAGCCCCCATCAGCAGGGTGCCTCCCAGAGCTGCAATCAGCTCCCTGCTTCCCCCTTTTGACAAAAAAAAAAAAAAATCTTGTTTTCTTTCTAATTATAAGTAATGTCCATGGGTTCATTGTGGAAATCTGGGCATTACAAAACATTAAAAAATTATTTTTGAAATTATTCATGATCTGGCACCCAAAGAGGAGAACGCTTAGCATTTTACATATATTCTCTCTACTCTCTTGCAATCCATTTACATCTCAATTTACATGGGGATGTATTTTATGATCCACACATTTATACGTGCAATTATTAACATAGTTATGAATAATGCAAGTAATAAAAATATTACAGAATAAATTTGCTCAAGTGTACATGCTATTTTGCAAGCTGCTTTTATTTTTCAGTTACAGTGCATTATAAATATTTCTGCTTGTCGTGAATTGCTCTTCTGCCCAGCCTTTCACTGACTGAATAATATTCCATCATATTATCCAGAGATTCTAAACTGGGGTCCACAGGCCCCTGAGGGTTCCACAGGGAATCGTATGTTCACTCTGGGAATTTTTTTTGTTTGTATTCTCATTTTACAAGATTTGAGTAGGAGTTACCAGGAGAGGGAATAAAGGAGGAGATGAGGTAGAGAGCCTGAGTGACGGTATGGGGTGTAGAAGGGAAGGTTTCAGGCCTCTAGAGTAATCTGTTGGGAAAAAGCATCTTGCCTGATCGAGTTTGGTGGGAAATGAGCTTCTTTTGGAAGAGTGGGAGCTACTTCCTTTCTGTTGCATTGATTGGGATTGAGGCATTTTTGTGGCAGGACATGGGACAATTGCCTGTTTTTGATAGAACTGGGTGGCAATGACCATTGGGTCATGTATAGGCACTGCCAGATTTATTCATTTTTTTTCACTCATTCAGTCAGTCACCAAGCATTTATGGGGTATGTATCAGTTGTCTATGGCTGTGTAACAAATTACCCCCAAATTTAGCAATAGTAGAGATGTATTATCTCTTATCATTTTCATGGGTCAGAAATTTAAAAACGGCTTAGCTGAGTTGTCTCAGGGTCCCCCGTAAGACTGTAGTTAAAAGGTCAGATGGGGCTACAGTTGTCTGAAGGTTTGATTCAACCAGGTGGCTCCTTTGCTCATATGTTGGCAGGAGGCCTCAGTTCCTTGTCATGCAGACCTCTCCTTAGGCTCCTCAACTGTCCTCACAGCATGACAGCTACCTCCTTCCTCTGAGAGTGAGTGATCTGAAAAAGAGCAAAGACAAAGCAGAAATAGTTTTCACGTGCTGGCCTAAGTAGTCACACTGTCATTTCTGCAACCCTATTAACCAATGGGTCATTCAGGCTGGCTCTCTTCAGTAGAGGAGGGACTTGCACATGGATGTGCCAGAAGACAAGGATAACTGAGGACTATCTTAGAGACTGGCCACGGCAGAGGATGAGCCAGGCCAAGTGCTAAGGATGGAAATTGAATTTGATATTCCTACACCCAGGAACATCACCATGGTGTTGATGTCTACAGCTGTGACAGCGCTCACGCTCCAGCTGAAGGTCACCTGTGGCCCAAAGGGGTTAGTCTCAACCTGAAGACATTCTCTGCTCACTATGAGCCAGCAGCATTGCACTGCTAACCATGGTTATATCCCCGATAGGAAGAAGCAAGGAGCAGGCTTGTGGTCTATAAAAAATTAGTTCTTAATGGAAGATCTATTTTGTTCTATGACAGGACAGCTGGTAAGAAGTGACATGGAGCAACAAGAGACTAGGAGGTCAGTCCCTAGTTCAGGTTCCCTGTTTCACGTAGAGGCCATCTCGCTTCTTACTTTGATAGGTGCTTGTAACACTTCCTTTAGACTAGTAAGAGTGTAGGAAAAGACTCTGGACTCCAAAGACTCTCTTACCCTTTTGAAACAATAAAACATATATATCCTCAGTCATTGGCAAAAACACTCGATTCCTCATATTTTGTATTTTGGGTTAGGCTTGCCTACTGTTCCAAGAGCCTACCAAATTCAGACCAAATCTGATTTTATATTCCAGAACTTGGGAATGACAAAAGTTCTTCTCGTAACATGTTGAGAAAAATCACGACCATCAAAGGATAAAATCACTGAGCTACAATGAGACAGAAGGGAAAGGCAACAGCAGGAAATAAGATCTCTGCTGATCTAGGTCAAGGAGAAGTCTGTGGGTGCCACTTCAGCTCTGTCCTCAGGAATCCTCATCTCAGCAGAATAATAGTGAGAACTCTAAAGAAAGGGTTGACCTGGTAGATATTGGTCTGGTGGCACATGGACTCCCCCAGGGGGACATTGCTCCATCACTCTTTCTGGTCACTGGTAGAAGGTAAGAGGGAATTATCAAACTATGATGGTGTCTCAGTCTGCAGTGACCCCATCCCTGTGGGTAGTTCCCCTCCACATCTTATCTGGGTGGGTAGCTCAGCAATACTTCTGTGGAGATGGAGGGATGTGACTGGTACTATGGAATGTGCCAGTAGAATGTGTTCAGGCACAATCTGGAGGGTGGGCCATGGCAGTCTCCACCTCCCTCTTCATGCTCGTTGGACTTCAGAGAAGAAGGAATATGAAGGGGCTTTAGGAACTGGTTTCCACAGTGGACTGAGAAGACTTCATATTCTCCCCAGGGGCCCTACTGCACTTGCATTTTGTCAAGATGTCAAAGGTACTACAGATAGTAGAGATCTATGACATAGAAAGATTATGATGGAGCATGAATCTCAAAACAAATATACTTGAAGGGAAAGTAAATGGCAGCCAGAATGGATTTGCTCAAAGATCCATCTCCTAGGTTCTTGAGGCCTCACATCTGGAGACCATTATAATTACTACCAAGGCCATTTTTAAGCCATTCAAATGGGACAATTCTGAGGATCAAAGTGGTTTGAGGTCAAGTTTTCTGTGCAATGTCCAAACTGAATTAAGACAATTATGGAAAAAGCTTGGGTCAGGAGATCTGGTTCAAGTTCTGATCCTGTCATTTAGCAGTTACGTGACCCTAGATAAGTCACATCCACTTTCTGGCAATCAGTTTTCTAATTTATACTACAAAGTGGTTGGACTAATTCATCCATGAGGGTTCTGGTTTAAGAACTCAAGGAGACTTTGTTCTAGAACCATAGCTTGGTTGGTGGTAAGTTAATTGGAAGACAGTAGAAAGAGACCCAGAATTCTCACAACTGCTACTGAAAATTCAGTGGGACATTCAGTCCCCTTATCTTCCTGCAAGGCTGATGCACCATCAAATCTTCAACCAACGCTACATAGCATGATTTATTCTTTTGAGATTATGGTTTGCAATGACTCTGATACTTAGATTTCTCCTAAATCCCCATGATCTTTTCCCTCCCCTTCCTTATAAGTGTCTTTGATGTGCTATCCTCTCTTAGCCCTGTCAGAGTTTAGTATTTGGCTACTTATTTTTAGTAGTGACTAGGAAAATCTTCCATCCCACCTGGACCTTTTCTGATTCCATCCCAAGTGTGTCCATGACTACTCTCATAGTCAACCATACCCTCTGCCCCATCTCTGGCTGAAGTTTGTCCACCCACTGCTTCCACATTTCTGTCTTTAAGGGTGGTGCTGGGGGACTAGCTTCATCTTGGGCAGCCCCCTCCTAACCAGATACGTGTTTGAAAGGTGCTTGAATGTTGAACTGAATTCTGACTCTCTGTAACATTTCCCCCAGTCCTTAGTCTAGATTCCTCTAGACTTTTCCTAAGAACAGAGTCTTCATTCCTCATCCATGTGACAGGTCTGCAAATGTCAAGACCCAGCATTTGTGTATCTCCTAGACTACCACTCTCTAAGGGAAGTAGCCCTAACATCTTCAGCCATTCTTCATGTGAATAGTCTGGAAACTCTTCACCCTTCTTATTGAAATCTTCCAAATGTGCTCTGGTTCTTCATGTTCCTCCTCAAATGTTTCCCAGAAGCAGAGGCACTGGTCCAGACACAGTTGGCCTAAGCAGGGAGGGATTTTCTCCTCTTGATGCAGTCTGAGATCGCCTTTGCTTTTTGGCAACTGCATCACACCATTGCCTCATACCGATTTGCAGGCAACTAAAGCTCTACAGTGTTTGTTTTGTCTTAACATGAGCTCTTGTTAAGCCGTTCTCTACTTGTATGGCTGATTTGTTTGAGACCCAAGTACACGATCTAACATTTGCCCATGTAAGAGCTTCTTCTCTTTTAACTCAGTCTCCATCCCAGTCTGCTGAGGTTATTTGGAATCTCGAGGCGACCATCCAGTTGTCCCTCTGGTTTTGGGTCAGCCGCCAATTTGATTTGCATGTTTCCTAGAGCTTAATCTAAGTCATTGATAAAAATGTTGAATAGAATCGGACCAATGACACAGCCTTGTGCTACTAGAAATCTTACTTGGAGGCAGAGGTCATGCACTGATGGGTCCAGTTGCCAAATGCAGCCTGCAGATGTGTTTTGTTTGGCCTGTGTAATATTTTCTTTTCTCAAACTTTGAATCAGTGACCAACATCTGGATTCCTCGCCTCTCCTGAAAGATCAAAGATGTCTCAACACTGGGTCCGCAATCCAACAATCAGAGCAGCTGTGTGTGGTTGTGTATGTAGACTGTGGACCACATTTCCCACCAGGATGTGCATAGCAATCACAGCCACTGGGCGATCCAGTTGGCCTCTGTCCCCACTATTCCCTGTAATCAAGCACCTGACCCACCTCTCCCTATTGATGACACCTGTCTCACTCCTGAAGATATTGAATTAGTAGTCCCTACTCCTTATTTATCAGCACCCGTTGGGTGTGAGCTGTCAACTAGTTATAAATCCACTTAATTGTATAATACCATCTCCCAGACAATGTAATCGCTCCTGGATTTTATGATAGATCTTGTAAAATGCTGCATAAAACTCAGTTATCAGGGTCCAACTGCATATCCTTGATGCATAGATGATTAAGTCTATGGAAAATGAAATTGCAATTAGCCTGGCTTGTCTTGATCTTGGGAACCTATGTTGACTCTTAACTATTACTATTTGTCTTACTGAGAGCATACAAACTCTCCTTTAAAACATCGTTTTCAGCACTTTCAATGACTTAATGTGGGATTGGTAATCAACACACCAAGCAAGAATGTGTAAAGACACTTTCTTCTCTCCTATGGAAGGTAAGAGAGCAGTGTGCATTACTCACCTTTAGTTTTCAGATACTTTTATTATCTGTGATATCCTGTTTGGTACCATTTTAAGAAGTTCACTTAGGGTCTCTAGGGTAGAACCATCCAACCAAGAGAGTTGACCCAAGTGAAGTCGGTAACTATTTCAGGTTGGGCTTTAATTCCCTGTCACCAATGTCCATTCTACTCTAGTCAGTCTGATTATTCTCTTTCCCAACAGAGAAATCAAAAGCAAAGGGAGATGAGGAACTTCAAATCCCCTTTCCCATCATAAATGCTATACCATTAGGCTCAGAAAGTAGGCCTGCCCCTTTTTGACCATCTTCTTACTTTAACTATCACTTTACAAAAGAAAAGTCTTCCATACCACTGTAACAGAGAGAGCTAGCTGTCCCCCAGCAATTTATCCTTTCCCTGCTGTAGTGTAGGGGTGTATGCAGGAAGAGCTGCCCAGCCGGGAGTACATTCCCTAACCCCCTTTGCACCTAGACAGGGCCATGTGACTAGTTCTCAGATAGAATGTTAGAAGCAATGAGAATCACTCCTAGGCTTGGCCAGGTGCAGTGGTTCACATCTATAATTTTTTTTTTTTTTTTTTAGACAGAGCCTCAAGCTGTCACCCTGGGTAGAGTGCTGTGACAATCACAGCTCACAGCAACCTCCAACTCCTGGGCTCAAGCGATTCTCCTGTCTCCACCTTCCAAGTAGCTGGGACTATAGGTACCCAACACAACGCTTGGCTATTTTTTGGTTGCAGCTATCATTGTTGTTTAGTGGGCCCGGGCTGGATTCAAACCCACCAACTCAGGTGTATGTGGCTGGCACCTTAGCCACTTGAGCCACAGGCACCAAGCCAACATCTATAATCTTAGCACTCTGGGAGACTGAGGCAGGAGGATCCCTTGAGCTTAGGAATTTGAGACCAACCTGAGCAAGAGGGAGACCCCTGTCTCTACTAAAAATAGAAAACTTAGCCTGGCGTAATAGCAAGCACTTGTGGTCCCAGCTACTTGGGAGGCTAAGGCAGGAGAATGGCTTGAACCCAGGAGTCTGAGGTCACTGTGAGCTAGACTGATACCAGGGCACTCTAGCCTAGACAAAAGAATGACAACAGAATGTCTTTTAAAAGAAATCATTTTGGGGTGGTACCTGTGGCTCAAAGGAGTGGGGCGCTGGCCCCATATGCCAGAGGTGGTGGGTTCAAACCCAGCCTCAGCCAAAAACTGCAAAAAAAAAAAACCCACCATTTCTGGGCTAAATAACTTAAGATGTGAGTGATCTTCTTTTTCCCTGCCCCTATCTCTGCTCCAGTCAGTGGACAGCAGAGGATTCTTAGGCCCTAGAGCAGTGATTTTCAACCAATGTGCTGTTAAGAGGATCTCAGATGTTTTTCAAAAATTTTAAAGACCATTTGGCTTGGCGCCTGTAGCTCAGTGGTTAGGGCGCCAGCCACATGCACTGAGACTGGCAGGTTCAAACTGGGCCTGGGCCTGCTAAACATTGATGACAACAGCAACAACAACAAAAAGTAGCTGGGCAATGCGTTGTGGCAGGCGCCATAGTCCCAGCTGCTTGGGAGGCTGAGGCAAGAGAATCGCTTAAACTCAAGAATTTGAGGTCACTGCAAGCTATGACGACATAGCACTTTAACAAGGGTGACATAGTGAGACTCTGTCTCAAAAAACAATTTTTTTAAGGTCATTAATTACATCATTTTCAAAAGAAGGTCAAAGCATAGTGTTTTTTTACTCTCTTTTTTTGATCAACATAATTTAAGTGTGCTGGGGAAGTTTAACTATAGGTTTAAGTGTGCCATGAAATAAAAAAGATCAAAAAATACTGCCCTAGAGGAAAGTGGAGACACAGGTGGAAAGAGCATGGATCCCTGCATGACCATGTGGAAGGCCACCTGTTGAGCAAGAAACATTAAACAAACTGTCACATGAGTGAGGAGCTGGTGTGAAGTATGTTACGTCCGCTGAACATCATTGTTGATTTCAGTGGCTGGTGCCTTATTTAATAGAGTCATCCTAAATATTTTTCAGAAGTTGCAAGCTGCCCAGCATTTTCCTTCTAACTCTGAACGACTTCAGTGTCTCCGTCCTTGCTTCTGTGACCTTTTCACCTTTTGTTATATGTGTCCTGTTAGAACCTTTCCTTTCTGGAAATCTCCTACACCGTTAGTCTCTTCAGGTATTAACATACCCTTTTCTGCATCTTCACTGGGACTGTTTGACACTGTATGGTCAATTTTACAAGCTCCCGGCTCTCTCGATCTTATTTCAGTGACAGTCCCCAGGGTGGAATTGTGCCCCAAATTCCTGAACCGTGCACCCCGGTGCTCTTCCCAACATCCCCAGGCTTCTAGGAAGTTGTCAGATGGATGATGTGAATTCTATCAGAGACTGCATATTAGTTAAGATAGTGCGAGATGCTAGATGATCTCCGAGGTGTGTAAAAGCTTATACAAAACAGGTGTTGGTCACTTACTTACATAAAGTCAAAACAAGTTTGCCTAACTGATGACAGGCTTTCCCGGAGTGGACATCCAGGGACTCAGTGTCCTTCCACCTTCTTCTTTTTTTTTTTTTTTTGAGACGGAGCCTCAAGCTATCCCCCTGGGTAGAGTGCCATGGTTTCACAGCTCATAGCAACCTCCAACTCCTGGGCTCAAGCGAGTCTCCTGCCTCCGCCTCCCGAGTAGCTGGGACCACAGGCGCCCACCACAACGCCCAGCCATTTTTTGGTTGCAGCCATCATTGTTGTTTGGTGGGCCTGGGCTGGGGATTCGAACCCGCCACCTTAGGTGTATGTGGCTGGCACCTTAGCCGATTGAGCCACAGGCGCCGAGCCTCCTTCCACCTTCTAATGGTACCATCAGTCTTCACTTGCTAAGGAGGCTGGGACGTGTCATCTGGCAGATGCTCAGTCTCTGCCAGACTGTGTGAGGTCCCTTATACTTTGAAAATCACTTTCACAAATATTAGCTCCTGTTTTTCTTTTACTTATTTATTTATTTGAGACAGAGCCTCACTATGTTGCCCTCGGTAGGGCGCCGTGACATCACAGCTCACATCGACCTCAAACTCTTAGGCTTAAGTGATTTCTTGCCTCAGCCTCCCAAGTAGCTGGGACTACAGACGCCCACCACAGTGCCCAGCTATTTTGTTGTTATTGTTGTTGTTGTTGTTGTTGCAGTTGTTTAGCTGACCCGGGCCAGGTTTGAACCCACTGCCCTTGGTGTATGTGGCGCCGTAACCACTGTACTCCAGGTGTCGAGCCAGCCCCTGTTTTTCTTTATTCAGTGCCTCAGAATATACTTATTGAGGTCTACTGTGTGCTAAAGTATCTCAGATCTCTGTGAGTGGTCTTCTGTGTATCCGCTTTCCCCTGGAAATACTCACGGATGTGTCTCTGATCACGTGATTGTCCCTTCTCAGGGACCCTCTTGCTGGCTGGTGAGGGCTTGGGCCTGCTCTGTTACCCACACAGAGCTTGGCTCATCTCTCAGGCTAACTAGTTTCAACTCCGGATCACCATGAATTATTATTTCTCCACAGATTTACCCTGTTGCCAGACGCTGTACAAACCAAAAAAGGGTTCCAAAAGTAAGCAAGACAGATGCTGTGTTCAAAATAGTTCCATAAGGGAGGCAAGGCATGTGCTTTTATTCCTGTTATAAAGTTAAGTCAATTGAGACCAAAGTGCTAAACAGCTTGCTGAAGTGGCACCTGCAGTCACCAGCAGATGAGGGCTGGGGTCTAGGCTCCCGACTGAGACCACCCTGTGCATGTGGTGACACAGAATGCCATGTATCTGAGTTTGTCTTTAGACTTCCTGCTCCTCTGTGCAAAGTTGTCCAGGTCTGCTGGCTACACCCAGAAAAGAAACTGAACGTAGGGGAAGAAATGCTTTATACAGCGTTGAAAAGTTGGTCCTGTCCTTGCTACTGCTTCTGCTTGGTAGGATGGTGATCATCTTGGCATCCCTAGTTGAGGGTGGTGGACCTGGGTGCTCAGTGAAGACTGTCTAGGGCCCCCCACCTGGTAATTTGCACCTCAAGCTTAGGCTGTTCCAGTCTGCTGAGTTTCTCCTCCCAGACATTGATGATGTGGGTTCTGCGGCATCCTTCGGAACAAATCCCCAAATATTTGCTTCTGGAGTTACCACCTTACCTAATGTGCTCTAGTCCTGCCTCTAAGGAACACAGCTGCAAAAAGGGTGCCATCCACCAAGCCCCAGCCACCGGGCAACTGCTGCCAGATTCTGTCTGACTCAACAGTGCCAGCCACACATAGGTGGGGGAGGTGCTCCGGTCTGAGCCCCTCGGGATTCCGGAGAGAGACAGGGCTATGGGTTGCTACAGAATAACCCTAGGGGTGCCGGGATGGGGCCAGCTAGTTGGCTAGAAGTGAGGCCTTCAAGACTTAACTTCATAAAATGGATTAAAATCATTGCCAGCTAGTTGGCTAGATGTGAGGCCTTCAAGACTTAACTGCATAAAATGGATTAAAATCACTTAAACCAAAAGTCTGAAGTTTATAAACACTTTTTTTCTTATTACACCAAGTAAATTATGTTTGTTATAAAAAGTTTTGAAAATAATGGAATCGTCAGGGCATGATGGCTTATACCTATAATCCTAGCACTCTGGGAGACCGACGCAGGAGGATTGCTTGAGCTCAGGAGCTTGGGACCAGCAAGAGTGAGGCCCCCATCTTCACTAAAAAATAGAAAAAATACCTAGCTGAGTGCTGTGGCACACACCTGTGTCCTAGCTGTGTGGGAGGCTGAGTTAAGAAGATTGATTGAGCCCAGGAGTTTGAGGTTTCTGTGAGCTATAACACCAAAGCACTCTACCCAGGACGATAGAGTGAGACTGTCAAAAAAAAAAAAAAAAAAAAAGAAAGAAAGAAGGAAAAGAAAAGAAAGGAACTGAAACTCACTTCTATCATTATCACTTGAATATAATTACTCTTAACATTTTGGTGTCTGCTATGGACTGAATTATTTCTCACCACAAACTCCTATGTTGACGCCTTAACCCTCAATGTGACTATATTCGGAGATCAGGTTTTTAGAGGTAATTAAGGCTAGAAGAGGTCATAAGGGTGAGGTCCTAATCGGATAGAATTGGTGGCCTCCTGACAAGAAGAAGAGAAAAAGATCTATTTACATGTACACGCACCCATGCACCAAGGAAAGGCCAGGTCAGGACGCAGAGAGAAGGCAGCTGAAAGCCAAGAAGAAAGCTCTCAGCAGGAAGCACATCAGCCTGCACCTTGGTCTTAGACTCCAGAACTGTGAGAAAACAGAATTCTGTTGATTAAGCTACCTAGTCGGTGGCATTTCATCATAGGAGCCTGAGCAGATTAGTACTGTCCCTACATCCTTGTTTCTCTGTGAATTTTTGTTTGTATTTACTATGTATGAAATCTTACTATATATTACTCTGTAAGTTGCTTTTTAATCTTAATTATTTTGTACAAATTGTGTTCTACACCATTAATTATTCTTTCCTATGTCATGAGTGATGGCTGCAACATGTTTAATATGGAACATTCTTTGCTGTAGATCTGCAAATTATTTAAGCAATATTTTATCTTTTGGATACTAAAGTGATTTCAAAACTTTCATGCTGTACAGCTCTTTGTGCTTTTATGCTCCTTTTAGAATACATTGCTCGGTGTGTTGAAGAATGTGCACATTTCATGGATCATTTATGTGTTGTTTGAATTTCCCTCCAGACACATGGCACCAGTTTACGTTCCACCCCCCAGCATATGAAAGTGGCAATTTCCCTACATCCATCCCCACTTTGAGTTTTATCCTTTTTAAATCTTTTTTAGAGGTTGTGGGAGGCCAAGGCAGGAGGCTGTCCTGAGGCCAGGAATTCAAGACCAGCCTGGGCAGCAAGCAAGATCCTGTTTCTACAAAAACAATTAAAGAATTAATTGGTCATTATGACACTACTCCAGAGGCTGAGATGGGAAGATCACTTGGGCCCAGGAGTTTGAGGTTATAGTGAGCTACAGTGATCCCACTGAGCTCCAGCCTGGATGACAGAACAAGACCTTGTCTCTAAAAACAAAGAAACGGAAAAAAAAGGCTGAATAGCATCATGGATACTTCTCTGCTCATGTGTTTGTTCTTGAGGTTGGATCCCCCTTGTTGGGCTGATAAGAGCTCACTCCTGCTCGGCTATCCACACAGCGACTTGGTCCATCTCATGGCAGTGGGTTCTGGATCACATGGATTCTGTCACCACAAATGTATCTGTTGTCCTTATCTGTGGCCTCTGGATCACTCTTCTATGCACCAGCTATGACTTCCTTCTAAGGTTCAAGGTCCCCTGCAAAGGAACATATAGAGGTGAACTGTAAGTGTAAAGAAATCCTTCTTGTGTTTCCAGATAAGTCTTTGGAATAGGCTTTAAAATGGATTCATAGCATCCAGGCAGAAGCAGCTCATGGTATAATGCCGCTCTAATATAGATAAACATATATAATAGAACCTCCATAGTTGACCACTTCCCTACTTTGACCACCTCCTTAAGCTGACCTAATTTTCATAGACTGGACATGTACCACATGTCGGTACAGCAGGCCTAGTTCCTTATGGTGACCACCTCTGTATGTTGACCGGTTTGTTATAGTCCCCTGAGTGGTCAACTTACAGAGGTTCTACTATAGTTGTAACTGTAGATATAGGTATAGATAGATAGATATCTTGACTTTACCACTTACTAGCTGCATGACCTTGGTCAACGTCACCTAACTTTGCTATGTCTCAAATTTCCCCATTGTAATAATAGCAAAACCTCATATGCTTAGCATGAAGGTCAAATGCACTGATATACCGTGTATATAAAATGTTCAGAACAGTACCTGACGCATAATAAACGCTTGATAAATGGAGTCTATCGCTGTTGTTGTTGTTGTTATAAAACATAGAGACAATTTCTTCCTTGGTGTTGTATCAAAACAATGGAAGTCTAGGCAAACATATAGATTCTAAGGAGAGGAAAGAAAAGCAACATTCTTCAGGAAATATCGGGAAATACTGTCTTTGTTTCCATTTAGATAATAAAGTACTTAAATAGGACAGTTTTTGAAGAAGATAAAGAGAAGCATAAAGTATCTAAGCATGAACCAGGTGTTCGTTGGGCATAGAGGAATTATTGAATAGGCAATCATTACCCCAAATATTGAGTAGTCTGATGATAGTGTAAGACATTGGTGCTCAGTGTCACTCCAGCTTCAAATGTAAAGCTGTGGACTGTCTTGGGCTGTCTCCCCAATGGAAGAGTTGGTTTCACTGGACACCATCTTATCTGACTTCCTATCTCTGGTCATGTCCATTGATAAGAGATGGTGCGAGAACCAGGTCAATTTCATGACCTTGGAAAAGAACAAAGTTAATTGTGACCAACTCCACTGCCTGGCCTTGGTCAATGAGAAGGATATCCCTATGTCCAGAACATGGACTCTTGAGTGCCTTGGCCCAAATCCTGGTTCTGCAGCTCTTGAGAGGTGTGTCCCAGTTTCTTCACCTATAAAATGGAGATAATAAAAGAATCTACCACATAGTGTTATTGTAACAGTTAAATATATCAATCTGTGTCAAGTGCACAGAATAACACTAAACATGGAGTGGGTTAAGAGCCGCCTCTGAGCCAAGGGATGGATGTCTCAGCCTCCCAAAGTTACCAAGTGGTGTTTTCCACAGCAAGGTCTTTTCCAAGTTCATCTTTGGCCCATGGTAAGTGCAGCTCCTCCTCTTAACCAGCTGACACCCTGAGACCACATAGAGAGCTATGCAGCTGTGTGTGGTGAGCTCCTGTGGCTTTCTGCATTTCTAATCAAATGTTAGGTTCTTGGTGGGGGGGACCCAGATTGTTCACCGAAAAGAGGGAAAAACAAAAACTGTGTTGTGGTTAGTGTTGAAAGAAGCTAACCCATGAGTATGAGTAAAGGGCTGTGTTTCTTGTCCTGGAGACCTCAGTTGGAGATGCTGGCACCCAGGGAAGCACCACTTCTGCTTCTCTTATTAATAGCGGTTCCATCTCAGCCAAAAGAAAGGGAGAGAAAGGAGAAAAAGAGACTGGGGGAGGGCCTCAGTCCCTCAGAAAGAAAGGAATCCAGATTTCAAAACACTCAGACTTATTCTTCTTTCAAAAGGCAACTTCAGAAACCTGCCTACCCTTCCATCAAAGAGCGGAGCTGTTTGAAGCTGCCCCCTCCCCAGACCCACCTGCTGATTATTCAGGAAAATATTATATTGACATGACTTTTTAGAATATAAAGGATTTGCAGCGTTTGGGCCCAACCCTATGACTATCTTGCATCCACACATGATTAAAAATTTAGATGGCTAACTTTGAAACAATCAGAGGCATTAGAAGCGCCCTAATGAGCCGTGAGCTGAACTAAAGCACTGCAAACTTCAGAAAAGTGCTTCTGTGGAAATTCCATTGTCTTTGATCCGGTAAAGTCACGGCAGGGTGGATTTATTTCAAGTTTATTTTTTTGGCATACTGGTCCTCCCGAAATATTGGAAGATATCTTTCTTAGGAAGACGTGGGAAAAAAACAATGGTGCCGTCTCTTTCATTTATCTGCAATTTGACAGGAGTGCAGTTTATTAACTTGAAAAGAGGCAGAGACATTATCTGAAGCCCGGAGACTCTAGTGGGTATCGCCTCCCTTTTGTGCCAGTGGGAGTTGGCGACATTTTGAACCTGCTCACCATTAAATGCCTTCCCGAGTGGTGGAAGAGCCTTTAAAAAGAAAGCCAACGCATTTATGATGTAAATTCGTTATTTTGACAGTCTTTGAAATCTGTCATATTCACATCCAATTTAATGCCTTGCTAAAAAAAAAAAAAAGTCCCTTTTCTTTTAAAACACTTTTAAGATTTTCAAAGCCATTTTCATGTAGCAAACTATTGTTATACCTAACATATCCTGAAAGTATTTTAGCAAAGGAACTTATAGGATTCTGTTTTAAGTCATGTTGAGTTTTACAACATGGCAGTCTTCAAATAAGCTTTGACCGGGATATCTCTTTTTGATTAGTTGAAAGCTGTTCTTGATTTCCATGTACACAATTAGCCAGCTCAGATGCACTTATCGGTTTAGGCAATCATTTAGCATCAGAGAAGTTGGCCTCGGGAGCTGCTGCGTATGTTGCTACATATTCTGGGTAACTGAATCTTGTCCAGACCATTGACTATAAAGGGCTTGCCTCAGCCATCGCAGCCATCCAGACCTAACTGAAATCCTACAGCAGTGCTTCCCAACCAGAGCCGATTTTGCCTCCCAGGGAAAATTCAGCAACGTTTGGAGACACACTTGCTTGTCACGAGAGAGAGGGCAGAGGTCAGGGGTGCAGCTCAACTTCTTTGGATCCACAGCCCAGCTCCTCGCAACAAAGGATTATCCATCCCCAAATGTCAATAGTGATGGGGTTGAAAAACCATGCCCCAGAGGCAATCAGTAAAGGTCTCTCCCTGGGGGGCTACACAAGGTCTTCCCGCACCTCCTGGACCAAGTTTGCAGTTACCAAACTTTTGAAGTGGGAGGACACCTGGGCCGCTTTTTGACAACTAGAGATTCTCAGACTGTACACCTCCTGAAACCGGTCCTCCAGTGAGGGAGCGTAGAAATGTGCATCATTCAGACATCCCCCAGGTAACTGTGCTGTAGTTAATCAGCAGCTGAGCATCTGGGGACCATCACATTAAACCACAGGCATCTTTAATGTTGAGGAAAAGTCTCTTCCTTGCTCAGAATTATTAACTTTTACTTTGTGTGCAGTTCTGATAATCTCGCCTGTTGCAAGATTATCAACTGGGCATATCCATAGCAGAGATAGGAGTCCCGTCTGTCCATATGGAATGGACAGCTCAATAAAAAGAGCGGAGTAAGAAAAGCTATTTTTAAAAAGCAGATACCAATTCCTAAAGCTCAGTACTCTGGGACTGACATCTTCACCAGGGGGAGTTGGGTAGACAGACAATAAACAAACAAGTAAACAATGAAAACATCTCCTGGTGCCAAGTGCTGTGCAAAGAATTAAAATAGGGTGGTAGAGAGTGACTGAGTGGCTAAATTAATTTACAAGACCAGGAAAGGCCTGCGGAAGCTGATCCAAATGACAAGAAGCAAGCAGCCACGTACAGATAGCACTCCAGGCTGACAGCACATCTACTGCAAAGGCCCTGTGGCAGGAGTGAGTTTGGGATGTTCCAAGGAAGGGAAGGAAGACTAGAAAGGCTGGGCTGTGGTAGCCCAGAGGGAGAGTGATGTGGAAAGAGAAGTGAGGAATTTGAGTATTATTCTAAATACCAGAAGAAACCCCTGGAGAGCTTTAAGCAGACCAGTATCAGGTGATTTTTATTTTTTTGAGACATAGTTTCACTCTGTCTCCTTGGGTAGAGTGTTGTGGAGTCATAATTCACAGCAACCTCTAATTCTTGGGCTCAAACAAACCTCTTGCTCCAGCTGGGACTACAGGAGCCTGCTACAGTGCCCGGGTAGTTGTGGAGATGGGATCTTGCTCTTGCTCAGGCCAGTCTTGAACTCCAGAGGTCAAGCAATCCACCTACCTCAGCCACCCAGTGTGCTAGGATTACAGGCATGAGCCACCACGCCCAGCCCCTGATTTTTTAATAGCATCACTTTGCCAGCAGCTAGAAAATGGACCGCAAGGGGGCAGGAGTTAAGAGAAGGAAGAGCAGTGCCATGGGTGGCGATGACCACACACTCAGATGGTGGTGGAGGTTGAGAAAAGGGGTGGATTCGGGATAGATTGGTGGAATGTGCTGGTGGATTCTGGTGGTGAGGAAAAGCAAGGCGTGAGGGATAAACTCCTAGACTTCTGGCTATAGCCAATTAGTTGAGAGAGATGGAATGGGCTGGGGCACAATGCTGGAAGTCAACGGCTCTGCTTTGTTGGTGCTGCCTTTGAGGAGCTCTTGGTTAACCACGTGGCGATGCCAGTGACAATCAAATATGCCTGGAGTTCCAAGGAGATGTGATCACACATTGGCAATCGCTGACCGTTAGACGGAACTTAAAGTCATCACTTAGGGCTGGATGAGAGGAGAGGACCAGGACAGAGGACCAACACGGAGGATTGGACAACGAAGAGGGCGTAGCAAAAGGGATGGAGAAGAAAGAGGTCAAGGGTAGGAGAAAAACCAGGAGAGGCATAGAAGAGGCGTTTCAAACAAGAAAGAGAAATTAACTACCTCCTCCTCCATGTCAACCAAGAGCGAGGTGTGCTTCTGCTTGAAGGCGTGTATGCTGAGGGCTGGTGGAAATGCTTAGCAGTTGACAAAACTCCAGAGAAGACACTGGACCTTCATGGCAGGTTCAGGAGCCCAGAGACGCTCTCTGCTGGGTCATCGGTTAACTCCTTGATGTCTGCACTGTGGGGAAGTCCAGGAGGTTCTGATAGTGGGGTATAGTTGGGGGCAGCAGGTGGCACTGAAGGACGAGGAGCTATGGCTGTTCACCAACCATTACCCCATTATTGCAACACAGTAGGATTGTCTAGTTGACCAGCTCCCTACACTGCCCGCCTCCTTATGTGGACCTAATGTTCATATACTGGCCATGCACCCCACGGACCTATCGGTACCACAGGCCTAGATCCCTACGTTGACCACCCCCGTACATTGACTGGTTAGTGACAGTCCCTTGGGTGGTCAGCTTACAGAGATCCTACTGTGTTTTCATCACCAATACTAGGACATACCACCAGACCTCCACCCTACATATGTGGTATTGGCCACTTGCTAAGTGGTTCTGGAATAGTTTTTAAAAATATAGTCTGGGCAGTGCCCATAGCTCAGTGGGTAGGGTGCTGACCACATGCACCAGGGCTGGTGGATTCAAACCCATCCCCAGCCTGCTAAGAACAAAAAAATAGTTGGGCATTGTGGTGGGCACCTGTAGTCCCAGCTACTCAGGAGACTGAAGCAAGAGAATCGCTTAAGCCCAGGAGTTTGAGGTTGCTGTGAGCTATGACACCACGGCTCTCTACTGAGGGCAACAAAATGAGACTCTGTCTCAATAAAAATAATTAAATCTAGCCTTGGTCACCCACATTAGAAGCCCCCTGGATTTTAGTAAAAACCCAGTTCACTGGGATTCCACGTAGAATATGCAAATAAGACTCCCTGGCACTAGAACCCCAGAATCTGCATCTTCACAAGCTCTGCTGTGATGATCCATCCACCTGATAAAACTTGAGAACCACAGTGCAGAGGAAAATGTTATACGGACCATTTCTGAAACAGGACTTTGTGAATTTGAAGGTGCACGTGCTCACTGAGTCTGATCGTGTACCCCCATCTGTGGGACGGGGCTAGGAGAGTGGAAGACTGGTGTTTGGGGTTCATTTTGATTGACTCCAAGCCCCACAGTTTTTTCAACTCTGTCTTCAATACACACAAACCTTCCCAGGCTCACTAATCCCTATTACCAAGGGGATCTGAGCTGGCTTCGCACTCCGTTATCAGGTGGCGAGACATTTCCATCTCACGCGGAGGCCTTCCTGCAGCTCTGCTTCAAAGTGGCAAACCCAGAAAGGCTGGGAAGGCGTTTCAGAGAGTGTTTACAGATGCCTTATCGCTTTGGGGGTGGGAGCGGAGAGGCAGAGAGTTGGGTAAGGGAGCAGCGTTCTGCAAAGCAGTTCAGAGTGACCCAAATCCGTGGAGGCGATCCAACAGTAACTTGAAAGACTTGTCCTGCGAAGAGGGGGATCAATTGTTCTGGTTTGTCAGCACCCCAGGATCTAGGTTGGTGTTTTCTAGTATGCAGAAGTGTCCTTTAGAGGCTGCTAATGACAGGATCTGTGAAGATGTGTAAACCCACAAGCGCGGGAATCATCCCACGTGTAGATTTATACGTATGTGAGTGGGCGCCCGTGTGATGAGGGGGGTAAAACGTCTTTCCTCTGGCTGCCTTGGGCAGGGAAATGGTCACTTAGACCAAATCATCTCTGCTTCTGAGTTGAATTGGGAGAGGGCAGGGGATTGGTTTGACCTTTAAGTCCGTTAATTGCCTGACATGAGGAAGAGACAGACAGAGTCCCTTCTTTTCTCACCTGGATAGATTCTGTCCTTTCCAATGTTTCTCCCCAGAGAAGGGAAGTTGAATGTTTCAGACACCCAGAAACGCGAACTTGTAGGCCAACATGTGGACATCTGAGTCCCAGAGAACTACCACTTGAGGGTGCTTGGCGTTTGCCCAGCCTTGACCTCGAGGGAGGATCGTAGCTCAGGGATAGAATGACCATGCTCTGGTCTTATGTATGGCCCGGTGGCTAGAAAAAAAAAAAGAAGAAGGAATATTTTGGAACGTGGCCTAATAAACTTGGACCCAGTTCAGGACATAGTATACCACAGAAACCACCATAATAGTGCTTAAGAGAGAGAGGGTGCCCCCGTGTTTGGTTAAACCATGGGATATTTCCTTTGCAGAAAACACATTTAATCGTGTTTAAGTATAGGTTTGTTGTGGCAGGGAAACAGTCCCTGCCATCGTTGATTTTCCCACAGAAGGGCTCGGCTCTCTCCGTGTCAGCAACTGAGCACAGAGGGTTTCCCCAGACGGGGCCTGGAGCCTCCTCCTTCCCACGGAAGCCAGCCTGTGGCCCCGACCACAACGGAGCATTTCTCCTCTGACAGTCATGGGACTCTGATTTCTTTAACTGTTTTGCACAGTGTGGAGTTTCTCAGAAACCTTAACCTTTTCTTCTCCTATTGAAGTTTCTTCCTTTTTTGATTGAATTGGTGGGGAGGGGCGTTGAATTACCCCTGGTTAAGAGAAGGCTGGGGCTGCAGTCAACTACTCCTGAGAGCTTAGATCTTGAAGGATCTGTGAGCCCTTAGCACCCTGGGGAAACTTGCCGAGAGGCAGGTTAGGGTAAGATTTAATAGCTGGACTCCACATCCAGGAAGCTTGGGTTGGAATGACAGCTGGGTCTCTGACTCTCTCTCTCAGGACTTGGGGAAGTTGCTTACCTGCTTTGTGCCTCAGTGGGGATAATAGTAGTGCCTGCCTCTGTTACTTGAGGGTGAGACAGGAGTTAATAGGTAAGAAGTGCTGAGAAGAAAGCCTGGTAGAGGACACCGTCAGGGAGTGTGGCCTGCCATCGTTATTCTGCCCCTTGGCTTGTGCCTTTGATAAAGTTTTTACCATATTTTACTGCATATAATGCACGCATTTTGGCCCATAGTTTTTGTGGCAAAAGTAAGGCTAGACCTTATACATGGGTAGCATGGCTTAGGAGTGAGGGAGCCCAGCAGCCCTCCTGGGTACCCTGTACCCTCCTGCCTAGGCCCACGAGTGCAAGGATTTCTAGCCTAGGAGGATCTGGGATCTGGTGGGCTGGGGTGGCATCTACCAAGGGCTGCAATCTTGGCAGGGCTAACAAGGTGGGCCGTAACCAGGAGGAGTTGGAGCTACACAGAGGGGACCAGGAGCCTTATGCAGGCTGTAGGCACCTGCCTGGCTGGGCCATGGGCCAAGCAGCCTTAAAACTCTCATCCTGCCAGCCACATGCGAGGCCATCTCAGCTGTGGCCCCTAATGTAGTGAGGGGGGAAGGGCTCCCAGGAGAGAGGGAAGGGGAAGCCTTCACAGCGTGAGTAGCTGCGGGAGGGCAGTGGGATGTTAACCAGGGAGTGTTAGCCCTCCCCAGATGTGTCTTTCCTGGCCAGGAGCTGGCCACTTTCTCAAAAGGCATTTTCCTAAAAGTTTGGGCCAGAAAAACCTGGGTGAGCGTTATACATGGAAACACATCACACATGGCAAAATCTGGTAATCACTTTCTGAATGGGCCCACTATGCTACCTGGCACAAGAACTCACAAAAGTCTCCAGCCCAGGAGCCCAACTGAGGACTGAATCAGAGGCTGGAATTCTGCAACTATTGTCAGGAAGCCAGCGCATTGGAGGGTCTGCCCAGAGGGTCCTTTGTGCCACCAGAGGGGCTGCTTTTAGAGGGAACTCTAGGGTAGGTAAGGTCTGTGCTGACCCCTTTGGACAGTGCCTATCAGGACTTAACCATCATCATGCCCCATCTCAGTCAGATGAGCTGTGCCCAGGCCAGCTGCCTCCCAGGCTCAGTGAGCCCGTCCCCAGGGCTAAGGTGTTGCTGCTTTATTTGTCCACAAGTCTCTGGCTGCAGACTCTTCTCTCCCAGCAGAGGCTGTGCCGTCTCCTGCCTCCTCACAGGTTTCCAGCTTCTCCTCCCATCCCCCTTGGCCAACAGCACCTACAGTCATTCACATAGAGACATAGAGCATGAATCAAAAATTTCCATTCCCTGCTAAAATCTCCCCAGTAAAATAGGACTCCAACACCTTTCCACGACCCACAAAAACCTCTTTGATCTGGCCTTTTCTTGTTTCTCGTTTTTTGAGACAGAGTCTCACTCTGTTGCTCTGGGTTGAGTGCTGTGGTGTCATAGCTCACAGCAACCTCAAACTCAACCGATCCTCCTGCCTCAGCCTCCCGAATAGAGTAGCTGGGACTACGGGCACCCACTGCAACGTGGCTAGTTTTTCTACTTTTAGTAGAGATGGGAGTCTCGCTCTGGCTCAAGCTTGTCTTGAACTTCTGAGCTCAGGTGATCCACCCAGCTCAGCCTCCCAGAGTGCTAGGATTACAGGCGTGAGCCACCATGCACCATGCCTGGCCTGCTGTGGACTCTCTGGCTTCTCATTTTCCTGCAGCCACACTGGGCCCTTTGGGGTCCTTTGCCTTGTTCTGCCTTCTGGGTGGAACTTTGCTCTTGCAATACCATCTACCAAATCTGTTTCCTCCAGCTTCTCTTCCTCCAGATGTAGCCCACTGTCACCTCCTCAGAGGGGCCTTCCCAGACCACCTGCTCCAAAGCGGTGCCCCTCTTCACTCTGTGCAGGTGCCACCGTCTGTATCCACCCCACCCAGGCTCCAATGGAGACTCTCCGAGTGCCTCAGATAGGACATGGCACATCTTGCCATCCATAAATACACATTTTTTAATTGCTGGCCAACATGCTGCCCCTTGTTTATGCTGTGGGGGCTCTTAGAAGTGCCTTGGACTCAGGATGGAGGATTTGGGCAGATTTGAGGCACTGCTTGGCCACCCAGCATTGCTAGGACCTTGTGCCAGTCACTTAAACATGTCTCAGAGTCTTCATCTATAAAATGGAGACAGTCCCGGCCTATCTTAGATGGCTTGGGGCAGGAAAAGTGAAGCACCAGCCTGGAGTAAGTGCTGAGTAGATGGCAGGTGCCTTGGTGGTCATCGTCACTGTTGTTGTGATTATGGGGCAGGGAAGACAGATTGTCCCAACACACCCCTGCAACCCAATGCCAGTTGTCCTCCACTTAGCCCTTTACATATTTCCACAAGGTCTGAATGAAGTGCAAACATCTTCCCTGGAAGGGGAATCCCAGCCACCTGTTGGCCTCCATCAGCCCAATATAAGTTGATTTGCAGGCTGAGAACAGGGGGGCTCCAAGGAAAGGGAAATAAACAGATTTCGGAGTAAGAGAAGGGTAAGATTGCCAGGTCCGGATGGATCACCTCACCAAGGTCAGATACCTGGACTCCCCGGAGACAGCAGAACAGGCCCGGTTCTAACCTACCCGGTGGCAAACACAGGGCAGGCACTCTGAGAGCCGTGTGAGGGGCCAGGGACAGAGCAGGAGGGGTAGAGTGGGGCCTGGGCTATGGGTGGGCGATCCGAGAGGAAGGGCACCCACTTTTCAGTCTTGACCTCGGCCCACGGCCTCCGATGCTGCCCCTGGCTGGAGAGACCCAGGAGCCCCTGATCTGGTCATCTTTGCCCACTCCTAAGGCTCCACCTGTCCTAGGAGCCTTTCTCCAGCTTGACCTCCCAGGAGCAGCCAGTGGGGTGGCCAAGGTCAACTTAACCGCACCGTGCCCAAGGCTAAATCCCCTTGTTTTGCCGGGGTTTGGTTCCTCCTGCTCCCAGCCTAATCACTGTCATCATCTGCTGGGTCACTCGGTTATTGCTGGGATTAAAGAGCTCAGAGTTGGAAAAACACTTTGAACTGTGTGAATGAAAGGGTTTGAAGAAGAGGGCTGGCAAAGAGCAGCGTGACAGACCCTGGAAAGAAAGTGCCACTTCCGGGTGTTGCGAGGAAAGCCACTCTACTCTCGACTGCCACCACCCTTTAATTCATTAGAGACCATGTTTTCTCCCTTCCCTCTTCCTGCCCACCCCTAACACACACCCATAACGACTGGCGTAGCTCCATCACCACCGCCCCCCGGCCACATGAGACCTGCTTTGGCCTTAGCAAATCAGGTTCAACGGCAGATCGCTCCATCATTCACTTGGCTAATGCAGAGGAAACAGGGTGCCCACGGAAGGCTGGGGCTCTCTGGAGACAGGGAAGTAAGTAAGAAGGCCTCTGAGGAAAGAAGTAGGTGTGATCGATTTCTCTTGCTGGGTGCAAACCCAAAGTCTTTTTGACTGGGCCTGATCCAGTCCAGAAAGCGCTGGGGTATTTGCCCTGTGGTCTGAAGACAGTGGCTCCTAGTGGGAGAGGGAGCACCGGCCAGACATGAAGACTGTGCCAGGTAGCCCAGGACGTGTATGTGTATAGGTACATGTATGTAGATGTGTACGTACCCTTCTTATAAGGGTGTTTCTTTGGGTTGTGGTCTTGCTGCCTTGGAATAAGAGCACAGAGTGGGTGAGGTCTGAAGCACACTGCGTGAGTTTTATTGAACCACAGATACAGGTCAGAGCTTATGATGATTCTCTTGCAGAGCTTGCCAGACAAGCCCACCCAGACTGGGGCAAAGATTGAGATGTAAGAGAGAGCGGGGAGGCACTGGGTGGGAAGGGACTTCCAGGCACACCGAGGCAGTGGCCGAGCTGGTAGAAAGTGCTTATTTCCTGTTCAAGAAAATCTCGGACTGCCCTTGCTGGCCACACTCTTCCCTTCTTCTGAAACCCCAAGTGGTTGGATTGCAAATGACAAGAAGGTGGGGCTGGAGGAGAAACATGGAGGGTGTTTCTTTGTGGATTAATAAAAGCCGCCAAAAACCAAAATGCTTAAAAGCTTAAACATTCGCTGATGACCCAGATGGGATTTTTATATCTATACCAATGCCAGAGGCAAATGCAGACCATGCCTAATTGTCTGAAAACAATTCTTCCTGGAATCACTCTAAAACTCGGTCTTCTTTTAGCCTTCCAGCAGGGATGGGAGTCTGGGGGGAGCAGGCAGAGGAGACAGGCAACATAAAGAGGGGCTGTGGGAGGCAAGAAGAGATCGTTTTTTTAGGCTCCCTTTTTTTAACTCAATTTTTATGAAATCATCACTGTATGCAGTTATGATATATACGGTTATAGGATACAATGTGATGATTTGATATGCAATGTGGAATGCTTGCATCAAACCGATCAACATAAAGGCATCGTCTGTGATTAAAACTGCAGAGAAAATTTGCTTGGATGTACGAGTGTTGTGAGTATGAAATCATAATCCTTTCTCTTTCTGTTTATCTTGTTTTCTGGGTAGATGATAGATAGATAGATAGACAGACAACAGACAGACAACAGACAGACAGATAGATAGATTTCCCCTCACTTTTGGACAATATAATAGTAGGTTGTATAGTTCAAGTCCCTTGACCCTTTAATATTCTGATGTGCTCTTCCTAAGAGCAAGGACATTCTCTTGTATAACCACCAGCAAATTACCACATTTAGGAAACTTCCGCTAAGATAATGCTTTGTTCAACCTACAGTCCGTATTCCAATTTCATCCGTGAGTCCCCCCAAAAGTGTCCTTTATAACATTTCTAGCTTCTGTCTAGAATCATATAAAGCAAGAATGATCTGTAGGCCTTCATCGAACCCCATCAATGTCTATACTGTTCTTCCCTCCACTGGGCTCCAGAAAAGATTTCAAACAACATGCAGAAAAGACATAAAGATATAATCAGATGAAACACAACTAAAAAATGTCAGGGGAAGGAAATGAAAAAGAAAGAAGAGAAACTGAAGCTGGGGATGAGGTCACTTCACGAGGACATACCACAAAGTCCTTCCTTCTCATTTGTGGCTGTAAGTGATCCATGCTTTTCCCTCTAAGCTTCCTAGCAGCCAAAGCAAAGAAGAAAATAAGATCAGATAAGGCAGAGCAAAAGGATGGTCCCAGGCTGGGGTTACTACCTTGTGAGACAGCTTTCTGTTTTAATGTTACCGTCTATGATTGCAATATATACTCTCTTCTCAATTTCTTCTCCAAACTCATGCGTCCCTGAGCTCTAAGTTGAAGCAGGGAGAAGCCTCCTCATGGATAGTAGTTCATATACACCTGAGTATGCACTTGACTATTGCTTCTCTCCTTCCCTGGTCCCCCCAGGGGGCTGAACTTCATCTGCCTTGGTCCCCAGTGTCTTTCTAGGGTTTAGAATAATCCCAAGCACAGAGTGCGCACCCAGGAATCTGTTGAAGAAATGAATGTCCCCAGGAACCAGCCTCTGCTCCTCCACACACCCTGCTGTGTGTCAGCCCTTCTACCCTGCAAAGTCTACAAACCCTGGAGGAGCCAGAACAGTTTCTCTGCTCCAATGTGGAATCCAAACTCTCAGAGGACAGCTGGGCAGCCGGTGGACACTCGATAGTGCTTGCTGACAGATGGACATTCAGAGAGACTGAACTGGGCCGGGAACAGAGTCTGGCCTTGGCCAGGGAGGTGAGGACACCCGCCCACCTCCACCGCGTGGTGCAGCTGCACAAAAGAGCCATCTGGGCCACACCCGGCTGGAGGGGGGCCCGGTGGCGCCAGTGTTCCCTGTGAGCACTGGGCAGCCCTCTGCCTGGCCCCTCCGCCCTCCTCCCCTGCGGTGCTCAGAGCCTCCTGAGGCGCCACGTGGCATTAGGGCTCCAGCCCCCGGCCAGATGCTGGGCTCCCAGGGTGCACCCCTCCCGTCACTGTCCCGGGGGAGCGTTTGGCTTGGGCCCACATGCCTGTTCTTCCTCTGCTGCCACTCCTTCCTGTCCTGCCCCCCTCCTCCAATATCGGCACCTCCCCGCCCTCCCTCGCCCCACACTTGAGGCCGTCCCTGGCTCCTCGGGATTCGGTCACAGCCTCCAACACATCTTTTATTAATATTAATTCTAAAAAAAAAAATTTTTTTCAGTGCTATTTACCATCTGTTTTTTTCCCTTGGCTGAAAATAATTGGAGATAAAACGACTGCTGCTTGGTCCCCCCACAGTCTCAGAAGGAACAATGGAGGCAGACAGTGACTGTGTTTCTTTTTCCCCAAGCACAGCGAGCTGGAATCACCTCTCGGTGCTGTGCTGCTGCGCTCAGTCAAATGGGTGTCAAATCGCCGCGTCTCTCATCCTCTGCATATTCCAGGTCCTGAGCATCGCGGGTCCAGAAAGCCTCCTCTGGGGGAAGGAGAGGGGTGTCTTTGATTTCTATGAGCCAGATTCACTAACAACATCTGGCACATATGATGTTCCACTAAAGTTTGCACCATCTGTAAATATAAATAGCTGGGTCTTGATTCCATTAGAGGCCCATGAATGGAACAAAAAAATTCCACACTGACTCTGCCACGAGGCCATGGTGCCGTAGGATTGGACGCCTGCTTTGGAGAAAGGAAGGACATACTTCGTAGCTCCTTTCTTCCTGTGCCATGGAGCCAGACTTTTAGTTTCCCCGACGATGGGCTCTAAGCCTCCCAGGATCCCTTCAAAATCCTAGAAATGTATGTCCCTATTGGAAAAGACCTTACAGAGGGGCACCGGGCTGATAAACAGCTGAGGCCAGAATGGGCCACGATGCGCCAACCTGACCGAGTCAGCAGCAGAGGCTGGGGGAGAACCCAAGTACAATCTCTAAGGGGAGGCGTCCAGGGGCTGCCACTTTCTCCAGCCCAGAGATGGAAGTGCCCTGGGGATTTCACAGCCCAAGTCACTCAGGGGTGGCCATGGCTATCAAGCCAACATGAAGCTGAGCCTTCATCCTGCCAAGCCTTGCCCCACTCCTCTGCTCCATGCCTAACAGGTGACACGAAGTGTTCAAAGCCCATCAGTCCATGGGCTTGACACAGGTCAGAGGCTGGACTCAGTTCTTACAGGCACTCGCTGCTTTTGCCTCCATCTCATTCTACTCTTCCCTACCTGGTCATTTTGTGTCTACCCGTAGGAGTCTAGGCTGAGCTTAGTCAATATTCGGTCTCTCTCTCTCTCTCTCCCCTTCCCTCTCCTCTCCAGTTCCAAGAAAATACTAAGATCCTTTTAAACTAGATGTTAAGAACGGCATATTTGAATACTCTCCAAACCCATATGCTGAAATTCTAACCTCCAAGGTGATATTAGGAGGAGGTAGAGTCTGTAGGAGGTGTTTAGGTCATGAGGGTAGAGCCCTTATGTAAGACCACAGCAAGTAGGTGGCTGTTTGCAAACCAAGAAGAGAACCCTCACCGGGCATCAAATCTGCTGGAGCCTTGATCTTGTACTTTTCACCTCCAGAATTTTGAGAAATAAATGTCTGTTTAAGCTACTCCATCTGTGGTATTTTTGTTATAACAGCACAAACAAACTAAGGCACTAGGTCTGATTCCCCCCACCTCTCAGCTTCAGTGAGAAACTGGTCTTTCCAAAGCTACCTGAAGTTTGACCAAAGAATGGCCCTGAATGCTGTCTCTGTCCTCCCAGCTCAGAGTGGTTTCACAGCTAGTGTTTCTCACTATCCATCAGAGCCCTAAACAGCATCTGGACACCACTAGATTTTCTCTCTAAATCCCAGTTCATTCACCTCCCTACCTCCAGGAGACCTTCCCAAATCTGGCACTATAGGAATTCACCTCCACTATACCATTATCTTTGGGTCTCTCATCAGCCACCATTAACACCAACTAGCCTTTCTAGAAGTATCTCTCTCAGAATACCCTATGGTGGTGATATACAACCGAAGGGAATTTGCTAGATAAATAACTCTGAGGTATTGAGTGTTATGGACTGAATGTTTATGACCATCCTGCCATTCATATGCTGAAGTCCCAGGGTAGGCTTCTAAGGAAGTAATTAAGGCTGAATGAGGTCATCAAGGTATGAGTCTAGTCCAGTAAGATTAGTAGGATGCTTCTAAGAGACACCAGAGCGTGTGCAGGATCCCAATCTCTCTCTCTCCTCCCCCTCAACATATATTGAGAAAAGGTGATGTGAGGATACAATAAGAAGATACTCTAATCCAAGAGGAGAGCTCTCACCAGCTACCATCCCTGTTGGACTGTGACAGACGTCCATGAAGTCTATGCTAACATAAACTTCTGTTGTTCAAGCCACCTGGTCCATTGTGTTATAGGAGACTAAGCCCATCAATACATTGCATCAGACCAGCAGTCCCCTTTTTGGCACTAGAGACCAGTTCCACAGAAGATAATTTTTCTACTGACCAGTAGGGTGAGCAGGAAGGGATGGTTTTGATATGTGTCTGTAAGCAATTGATTTGTTATGATCTCTGTGCAATCAAACCTCTTCGCTAATAATAATCTGTATTTGCAGCCACTCCCCAGCACTAGCATCAGCACCTCAGCTCCACATCAGATCATCAGGAGTTAGAGTCTCACAAGGAAAGTTAACCTAGACCCCCGGCATGCACAGTGTACAGTAGGGTTCCGTTCTTTTGATAATCTAATCCCATCACTGAGGCGGAACTCAGGTGGTCATGAGAGCAACAGGGGGTGGCTATAAATATAGAAAAAGCTTCCCTTGCTCACCTCCTACTGTGCAGCCTAATTCCTAACAGACCATGAACTGGTACAGGTCCACTGCCCAGGGGGGTGGAGACTGCAGCATTAAACCAGAGGAACAGACTTCAGTACAGTTATTCATTCATTTACTTATGTGCTGAGCTCCTGCCAGAGTCAAGCCCTGGGCTGGGGGCCGTGTGGGGGAAGCAGGCATCCCCTGCTCCTTTCCTATGCTCATGTTCGTTGTGGTTCTCAAAGAGGGGGATTGGCCTCACTCTTATCTGGCCACAGAATGCTCACAGCATATCACAACAGATACTTTGAGAAACATTCAATAATGCTTTGGCCCAGTGGGGAGATGGATTCTTTAGACCAGTGGTTTTCAACTTTCCTAATGCCGCAGCCCTTTAATACAGTTCCTGTGGGTTGCGACCCACAGGTTGAGAACAGCTATTTAGAGTAATAACCATAGTTATTATTGGATTTCACAGAACTGGGCATAGAGTGCCAGGCTGGACACCAGAAAGGGTGAAAAGCAAAGAAAAAGTAAAGAGTTAGGAGAAAACATGATGCATTGGAGAGAACAGGAGCCTTAGAATATGATGGGGACCTGGGTTCAAGACTTGGCCACTAATGATTTGTATGACTTCTTATTAGTCACTGGAACTCTCTGGGCTTCTGTTTCTTCCCACATAAAATAAGAATAGTTTGAAATATTGTGATGCCTTGACATAAAATAGATACAAAGTCTTTGGCACCCACAGTACATGTCACAGGTGGTGGCTATCAGTACGGTCTACACAGAATGATCTCCATGGACAGAAGTAAGAGGGCATTGACCCTGCCTGGCCCAGGAACCTTGAGCAAATTCCACAACCCCCTCTCAAGGCCACTTCCCCATCCAGAAACCAGCTTCCTCCCAAGGGAGCCAGATCCAGTGGTCTTTTGGGTACCCCTTGGTACCCCAGAACCTAGAACTATTCTCTCCTCCAAGTCTCATCCATCTTGACCCAGGGAGCTGGAGCTGGGCCCATGGAATTTAATCATCTGTTTCTATTAATTCAGTGGTAATCATGTCCCCATGCTAAAGTGGAGGTCTCGTGGGTGAAGGCCTCATTCCATACCTTTCCTAGCATGGTGACAGCCAGCATGTTCTTTGTTAACATTCAAGAATTTTTCTCCCATTCAAGATGGGCTGCATTTGGGCTTTGACACTCCAATGGACTTCCATAAGCTTCCAGAGAAGCCTGCTCAGGCTTGCATTTTAAGAGCACCTCACCAGCCCCTTCTGCCTATGTTTGCTTACTGGTCAACAGGTCTCCTGACCCCACAGTTGGCTTTGCTATTAAAATACTTTGCATCTCCAGATTAGGGTATGGAAAGGTCCATGCTGGTTGAGATGTGGGACTGAAACACACAGCCTGTGTCAGTCAGGGCTTGACCTCCGGGGTGGGCAGAACCTACTGTTTGTGTTTCTTTCTCTCTGCTGTGTTCCTAAGAAGCATTGGAAGGCGTACAGGATTCAGAATGACCAGAAAAGGCATTGACTCTGTTTCTGCCACTAGCTCCCTCGATGCCATCTATGGGCAAGTGACCAAAACCCTCCAAGTCTGCATTTCCTCTTTTACAAAGGGGGTTAATAACAGGTTATTTGAGGATTGCCCAATGCGTTTGTTAACAAGGAGCTGCCATAGCAAAGCACCACAGCCTGGGTGATTTAAACAACACAAACATATTGTCTCACAGTTGAGGAGGCTAGAAGTCCAAGATCAAAGTGTCAGTGGAATCGTGTCTTCTGAGATCTCTGTCCTTGGCTTAGCCAGCTGTCTGCTCCCTGTGTCTTTACCTGATCTTTCTTCCATGAGGGTATCTGCCTTCCAGTCTCCTTTTGTTGTGAAGACACTAGTCCTATGAGATTAGGACCCACCCTAGTGATGGCGTTTTAAACTTAATTACCTCTTCAATGACTCTTTCTCCAAATACAGTAATAATCTGAGGTTCTGGAAGTCAGGCCTTTGAAGAGGGGGGAGGTGGCACAAGTCAGCTCATAACACCCCCACGTAACACAGGGGAAGTGGCTATGTCACATTGTGTAAGGTGCATTGTTGAAACTGAGCCCGGTGACAGCTCAGTGCCTCAGTTTTCATCGTTAATAACCATCCACAAATTTCGTGCTGTAGACACACAGTCCAGGCTGAGAGAACCGTGCAAAGTACTGAAGGCAAGCCGGGAGCATGAGGAGTCATAAGAAGTGAGCTATCCTCATTACTTCCAGTTGATCCTGCAGACGACATCTGTGGATGGGAAGAAGAGCAAGGCTAATATGAGGTTTCTGTGGTTCATCCCTGGGTTTGGGCTATTGAGACTCTCCCTGGCTTTTTCCAGGAGAAATACTTCCAATTCCTTTAACCTTTCTTCACAAGGCCTATTTCCGTCTCTTTGATCATTTCTGTGGCTCTTGCCTGGACAGCCTCCAGCCTCTCCCAGTCTGTTTAGGAGGGAGTGACACAGACCCGGCTCAGCAATCTAATAAGGAGCTGACTAATATGGAACCCGAGGGGGGTGGTGACTTAGGGGCTGAGGCACGTCACGGGCCTTTTATGTGTGCAGAATCAGTCAGCTTTGAAGAAAGCAAAGCACTCTGTTGACTACGACCAGATGCTCTGGATTTTCCAGAACGAGCTATTCAGAGATGGTTCAGATTTCAAATATTCTATTTGATTGTCCCCATAAACCAGTAAAATGTCCCAGAACTTCGGCTTCTACACTGCAGGCCCCAGAGTGCCTCTTACACTTGAACGTGACACCAAAATGTTCCCCCAGCCTGGCAGGGGACAGATGACATCCTGATGTGGTGAGGTCACAGGATGGCAGTCCTGGAATGGAAAGGTTGATCTCATTTCAGAGATCCTGCCCTTTTGCAAACCAGAAATCATACCTCATGCCAGACCACTCCGTTAGGATTTCAGAGTCTGAAAATAGGATTGTGGGGACGATCTCACTTATTTGTCCCCAGCCTGGGGGACCTTGATCCTCATCGGGTCTTCTTCTCCTAAACCCATGCCTGGCCACGACCCCTAGCTCAGGGCCATGCACCTTGCAGGACTCACCTGCACTGATTGAAAGCTGCTCCTGTCTCCATTGTAAACATATGGTG
The DNA here is from genome assembly GCA_963574575.1 of Galagoides demidoff. Lineage (NCBI taxonomy): Eukaryota > Metazoa > Chordata > Mammalia > Primates > Galagidae > Galagoides > Galagoides demidoff. The sequence goes on along the minus strand of CAUYQV010015171.1, from coordinate 15,058 downwards.
GCTGCTTTTAGCCCTAAATATAACACCTTATAATCGTACTGTTGAATTTCATCTGGTTTTTGTAGGCCCATGTTTTCAATTTGTTGCGGTTGTTTTGAATTTTATTCTTGACTCTCTGTGAGTGAGCCACCCCACCAAATTTAGTATCATGTGAAGATTTGATGAACACAAGCCCCATCCTTTTGTCTTTAAGTCATTAGTAAAGACAGGCCTTGCAACTAATCCCCCAGAGGAGTGGCGTTCTTTCAAGTAAATGCCTCATCACTGATCATGAAATAAAGAGTGATTTTTATTTAGGGTCTTAGACATAAATGCTGATTGTAGAACAATCAGAAAGTGCAGACAAGAATAAGAAGGAAGTAAAAATAATCTGTAGTCCCACTATGTGCTGTTGTTTGGTGTAAACCCTTCTTGCTAAATATACATACATTAATCAACATGAACTCAACAGCATGTCTTGAACCATGATGTGCTTATTTGAGGACTTGATAACATAGCATGACTCCAAGTCTAGTTTAAACTATATTCCATGAATATTAGCTCCAAGAAAACAAGGGTTGATTGCTCTGAGAAATGCTTTTCACCTATCCTGGCACCTGCAGTAAAAAATCCTATGTAATGTTTTCCTAACTCTGCATTCCCCAAATTCAATAATCCATAAGACCCTGTCTCTAGAAGCACCTATGATATCCCTTTGAAAAACATTTGGATAAAATGCAGTTATAGACTATACCTTGACCTCAAGATGAAGAGTGGTTTTTTTCCTTTTTTTTTTTTTTTTTTTGAGACAGAACCTCAACCTGTCACCCTGGGTACAGTGCCATGGCATCACAGGTCTTAGTAACCTCCAGCTCCTGGGCTTAAGCGATTCTTTTGCCTTGGCCTCCCAAGTAGCTGGGACTACAGGCACCAGCCACAACACCTGACTAGCTTTTGGTTGTAGCTGTCATTGTTTTTGGCAGGCCCAGGCTGGATTCATACCCACCAGCTCTGGTGTATGTGGCTGTCATCTTAACCGCTTGAGCTATAGGCACTGAGCCGAGTGTTAATAATTTTTAAAAGCACTTGACTTGAAGTAAGGAGACCAGGTCCCGCTTTAACACTTAATGGGCTCACGACTTTGACTAAGTCTGTTTTGGCTGGGTCTTAGTTTAGCAAAATGGTTGGATTCCCCTTGTAGCCCCAACCTTCCATGTGTTCCCGTTAAAGTGAAGATGCATTAAAATGAGATGAGTCTGGGATAGTGTGGTCTCTATGACATCATTTGGTTACTTCCTCCTGTCTTACAGGATAGGCAGCACGCCTTCAGCCCTTCACACCTGCTGGATGCTTACAACACCCTCATGGCAGGTAACAGGACGGACGGGGTGAAAGCACTTGCCCTACAGCCCATAACCAGATAGGTTGGGATGTGAACCCAGGGCTCTGGCTCTCCCTCCCTAAGCTGCAAACCCCCGTCCTCCCCCAGATGGTAGGGGGTCAGTTCTGGTGTTTCCCCAGGAGAGACTAAGCCTACTAGTCATTGGATCACGGATGGTTTGCCCCTTCTTTTCATCCTTGGGGCCCCCGTTGTCCTCTGGGATGCCACTAAAATAATATAACTGACTGTGCCAGTCTCTCAGGTCCTGCTGTTTTGAACAGACCTGCTCCTGAGTTCTCCAGCTGCTTCTTTAAGGGGGGTGGGGAGCCTGCAAGAGGCATGGGGGCCAAGTGCAGACCAGCCTCTCCTGACTGCCTAGTTGATTTAATAAGAAGCAGCTTAAACTGCACTTCTCACATGGACTCTCACATAAATGGCCCAACAAACAACCCTATGTAGTATTATATTGTCATTACAGATATGGAAACAGAGTGGTCAAGTCACTTGCCTAAAAGCCCCACAGCCAGGAAGAGTTAGAGCTGGGATGCAAATCCAGACCCAGCCCTTCCCACAGAAGCTGTGCACCTGAGTTCTCTAAATTCCGCCTCCCCTTCTCCCGCCCTCCCAGCTGCTCCTCTCCCAATCTCTGCCACATTCCTCCCAGGAGGGTGGTGCTTGAGGAAGCCACAGAGCATCCCTGGGCAGCCTGGGTGTAAGGGAGGGAGGACGTTCTGCATTGCTTGCAGCTGCCGGTCCCTGAACAGTGTGTAACGGAGACACCTACTGGCTGCTCTGAGCACAGGGGCCAGGAAAACCCAGGAACCTGGCTCAGGCTCCCATCTCCTTGGAGAGCCTGGTGGATGGAGCCATTGGTCAGAGTTCCCTGTTGGCTCATCCCTTCTCTCGGGCCAGGCTGGAATGGTCCCTAAGAAGGCCCTTTGTCTTCTTCCTCCTGTCCTTCCTGAGGACAAAAGCCAAAGGGAAGGGGGCAGCTTTGATCATAAAGCATCAGTCCCTGCATGAGGCTAGTCACAGCTTGGCAGAGATGCCAGGAAGGTTGGAGGCAGAGACATTATTATAGCCAAATAAAGAAAGTGTGGCTTTTCTGTAATGCCAAGGGGGAGAAAGTGACAGCTTGGGGCAGGTCGATTTGACATTGTTGGTGTGTATTATTCAGACCACCCTCCTGGGCATGACGTCTCCTCTCCCTCCCGTTGAATCAGAGTTTCCAGCCCCTCACTGAGGGCCAGGAAACATTTGGGGCAGAGAACTGAGGCCCATCCTCTGGTTAATTGTCAGAATTTGCCTGTTCAAATATTGAGCTTCAAGGTGGATGGAGAAGAGAAGATAATCACTTCCTAGGAGATCACGGACCTAAGAGACAGCAAAAGAGATACTTTTTCTCAAATTTTCTGCCAAAAAACAGGGTCACTGTGGCCAGAAATGTCCCTGTCACCTCTATCCCCCTCCAAGAAGGATGTCAGGGCCAGGGCAGACAGGCATGGCTATGATGGACAGCTCTTCCCAAGGTGCACCCCACCTGTGCCCTTCCCTTCCTTGACCAACTCCCATTTGATTTCTTCTTCTGAATGGGGACCTCATTCTCCGTTAAACCAATCAACATTTATGAATACACAGCTGTGCCATGCACAGGGGGGAGGTTTTAGGAAATGGCCAGAAGCTTAACTGCGATCACCTTCTCTCTCCATTGTGGGAGAGAGAGCCCTAACCTTAAAAGACCCTGTCTGGTTGCTCTATGAGTATATTCAGCTGACCCAAGTCCTTTACAAACTCAACAAGTACGATTTACAGATTCCAAACACGTGGCATCTGTAACACATTTGAAGAATAAAGAGGCACCAAAGACACGGAACACAACAGAGTGATGCCATCGCTTAGGAATGGTTTGATACCGGTTTCCTCAAGACAATTGGGTGATTAGTCTCAATTAATTGGTGCAGACAAGTTCTGATAATGAGAAAGGTCGCAGAAACTCTGAAGGCTTCTGGGAGGAGGAGGGATTTAAAAGGGTCCTAAAGGGTGAATAGGTTTTGACAGGTAGAAATCAGGAGGGGAGAATGCCCGGTGAGGCGGGCTGGGCAAGGATCCATATCCATGTGGTTGGAAGAGGAAAGAAGACTCGTGGTGACAGGCCGCCAAAAGTGGGGTGTGGCCAGTCTGCAACGGGCTTCAAGGATCCAGCTTAAGGATCTGGGCTTCATCGTGTGTTAAGAGGCAGCCACTGAAGGTTCTTAAACAGGGAGATTAGTAGGGTCAGAGCAGTGTGTCTGCGAGGTCACAGAGATAAGAGGAAGGAAGGAGGATGAAGAAGTCAGCGCAGAGGTTCTAGGGTGGCAAAAAAAAAAAAGCAGGACCAGTTGACACAAAAATGCCATTGCCTACAGCTATTATAGAGGGACAGGATGAGGGGGGGTCCTTCCTCCCTGAGCACGGTCCAAGTTTCCCCAGGAATAGGGAGCAGAGGGGCTCAGATAAGACAGAGGCAGGCCTAGAAAACTGATGTCACAATGTTGCCTAGAGGACTGACTGTAAGTAGGGACAAGCTAACCCAGCACTGTTCAGTAGAAATGTAATTCAAGACATATATGTAGGCTCAGCGCCTGTAACTCAGTGGCTAGGGCATCGGCCACATACACCAGGGCTGGCGAGTTTGAACCCGGCCCGGGCCTGCCAAACGACAATGACAACTACAACAAAAAACTAGCTGGGCATGTGGCAGGTGCCTGTAGTCCCAGCTACTTAGGATGCTGAGGTGAGAGAATTTCTTAAGCCCAAGAGTTTGAGGTTGCTGTGAGCGCTCTACCAAGGGCGACATAGTGAGACTCCGTCTCAAAAAAAAAGACACATGTAATTTTAAGCCTTCTAGGGGGCCATGTTTTAAAAAGTAAGAAGAGGTCAGGTGTGGTGGCTCATGCCTACAATGTGAGCACTTTGGGAGACAGGGGTGGGAGGTTTGCTTAAGGCTAGGAGCTCAAGACCAGCCTGAGTAATAAAGGAAGACCTTGTCTTCACAGAAAATTAAAAACTGATCTGGGTGTGGTGCCATGCACCTGTAGACCTGTAGTTCTAGCTACTCAGGAGGCTGAGGCAGGAGGATTACCTGAGCCCTGGAGTTTGAGGTTGCTAGGAGTGAGACTCTGCCTCTAAGAGAGAGACAGAGAGAGAAAATAAAAAGAAACAAGCGAAATTAATGTTACAATATACTTTAATTAGTGCAAAATATCCAAAATATTATCATTTTGACATGTAGTCAATGCTTAAAAATTATGATTGAGATTTTTGGACTAACTCTTTAAACTCTGGTGTATGTTCTATCCGTCAGAGTGCATCTCAGTTTGGATTAGATACATTTCAGGTGCTCAAGAGTCACATGTGGTTTGTGGCTACCGTATTAGACAACACTGGGCTCATCTCTAGAGTATCGCTGCTCAACCCCAGAGACATTTGGCAATGTAGTTTTATCCATCACAACTTGGGGTGCGGGGCATGACTGTCACTTTGTAGGGAGAGACCAGGAATGCTGCTCAACATCTTACAATGTACAGGACCGTCCCCCACAGCAAGTCAGAGCTCCACATAGGGCTGGAGGAAGTGGGTGCTGAATGCCATGTTGTCAGGGAGATGCCACTCAGACACTTCTGCTGGAACCCAGGCCTCGCCTCAGACAGGGCAGGTTTCCAGGCGCCAGTGTCAAAACTTCCTGGCACTTTGTGATATGGCACGGACTACACCCTGAGCCATTCCGATAAGCCAGATTGTATTTGTAATGATTTTAGTCCTGCAATTACCCTCACGCCACCCCACCCAAAACTCAATACTGTGATCGCCGTGCAGTACAATCCCACGCACGGCAACTGTTCAGTGGAGATGATGTGAACAAAAACCCCTGCAGTTGTGCAGTGCACAACTTAGGCAACTGTCTGTGGCAGCTCCACTCCCAGAAGCTAAGGGACCCTGCCTCATCATCACAACAGCCTTTCCTAGTTTTCTTCTTAGCAATACCCATGTTTGGAAGCATAGCAAAGTAGAGCAATCAATGGCCATGTATGTACTAGAAAAAGGCTCTTACTTACAACTTGGGGACTGTAACCAGGAATCGAAAGTGCCACTGAATTTCTATACAGGGTTCCCTCTCTTAAGACAGAGCCCTTGGTCTTTTTATAAGAATAACCGGTCCTTCCTTTTCTCCTTGCTGCCCTTCCTACAAGTGTTTATTGTAGTGCAAAATTGTGAGCCATAAGGGGGTTGGGTGGAACCTTCGAGAAGATAAGGGCAGAAAGATCACTGCTGGTTGCACAGACCTCTTTGTAGGAAATCAAGATAAACTTAGAGCTAACTGTTTTCAGTAGAACCAGCTCAGTTGATGTTAACAAGTGATACAATTAAGAACAATCCACTATCAAAAAGTAAGGGCAATTTGGAGATAAAGCCAAGTGTGTTTATAAAATGGTTGTTACAAGCTCTTGCTCTGGAGCTGGGCTTCCTGGATTAGAAGCCAGCCTTCTCTACCTGTGAACTGAATGAGACAAGTTTCTTACTTGCCCTATGCCTGTTTCCCTGTTTGTGAAATGGGATAATAATTGCTACTGCAGAAGGCTATAGAGGGAATTACAAAAATTAATACATGTCAAGTACCTAGAATCACGTTTGTCATAGAGTAAATGTTCAATAATTGTTAGCTTATAAGTTAAACAGGTGTTTGGGGTTTGTTTGTTTGTTTGTTTCCCACTGCAGAATGTCTGAGAGCCTTTGACAAGCTCACATGCACTGTGACCCTTCTTCTAAGTGGGGAGCGGGATAAAATATGTATTATTTCCTAATTTGATTTCACTACTGTTTTGAACTGGATCTTCTAGGAAACAAAGTCTGAAGAAAAGATGGAAATGCTGACCTTTTTTTTGTAAGGTACAAGCCAAGGCCGTGCAGGTGGAGGAAGGGAAAGGGGGGCATGGAGACACAGGAGCCGCCTCAGGACACCTTTCCAGTGAGGTTGCTCAGCAGGTGTGCTTGCTGGGCTGACAGGTTTCTCCAGAATGGCCACAAGGAAGAATGCAGTCCAGGGTAGTCCCCCAAAGAGAGAAAGAGGGGGAATTTACATGCTCAGCTCCTTCCCATGTGCCCACGTCCTTCCGTGCCCCATTGGTCAAATTTCCCTCCATCAGTAGCTAACTCCACCTAGTCCATCTGGGCCCTTCGCAGCCACCGCAGGTTCCAAACCCAGAGCTGTGAGCTGCCATTTTAGTCTGAAAGAGGAGGAGAGAGGCTCAGCAAGTTGGCTCCCCAGCCCAGAGGGAGGATGAAGCAGGAGGTCAGGGCAATCTGAGAGGGTACCTGGGTTCTAATACAACCACAGAACCATTTGGGGGAAACATTCTCTTATGCCAGGTAGACTGAGTGAGGTCTACCTGAGGAGGGCTCCCAGGCCCTCGCCTTTATTTAAGGAACTTGTATTTGGGAGTGGAGGTGAGGGGGACAGGGAACCAGAAAACAAAAGATTGCTATAGTATGAAAAAATGTGGTATGTTTTGGGAGAAGCTGATCTTTGGGGAGGTCAGGAAGTGATGTTCACCGTGGCAAGGTGGAGGGTCAGTAGGAGGCCGGCAGTCAAGGGAAGACGGAGTGAATGTGGGGGTGGGCTGTGCAGAAGTGCCATCTGTGGCAGGAGCCATGGGGTTATTACACTTCACTGGGTGAGTGTCCATTTCCTAGGGCTACCATGACATGGTATCTGCTCAAAACAACAGAAATGTTTTTTTCCCCTCAGGTCTGGAGGTCAGAAGTTTAAAATCAAGTGCTTTCTCTGAAGGCTCCATGGGAGGAGACCTCCTGGGCTCATCCGAATTCTTGTGGTGTGGACAGTCAGCTTTCCTTGGCTTGTGGCTGCATCCTTCCAGCCTCTTCCTCCATATCACATGCCATCTTCAGCTCCTGTGTCTCTGTGTCTCTTCTTATCAGGACACTCGATCACATGGGATCAAGGGCCACCCTCCTCCAGCATGACTTCATCTTAACTCCTTATATCTGCAATGATGGTCTTCAAATATTGTTCTAGTCTGAGTTTTGAAGGACATGAATTTAGGAGGTTGAGTGTCAGTATTCAACCCAGTAGTAAAGGCCTGGGGAAAAAGGGGGGAAAAGGACCAGAAAAGCAGGTGGGCGTGGCTGGCATGTCTCTTGAGGGCAGAAGCACCAAAAATGGGACTGGAGGGGAAGCAAGGATGGTCTCCAAGAGCTTTGAAAGTCGCTGGGTTCCCCAGAGCAGGGGAGCACTCCCCAGATCTGTGCTCTAGAGAAACCCTTGGTCAGACTGTTTTGGAGGAAGCCGAGTTGGACAGACTGACCCAGGAAGGCTTCAGGATGGATTTGGGATCTGAGTTAGGCCTTGACCCAGACGACAGATTGACAGGGGAAGTGGTGTGGACATTCTAAGTGGGTGTGAGGGACTCAAGCCAGGAAAAGTTGTAGTTGGCTCCACAACCACCTTCAGCTTGGTTCTCACAGAGGCGCTGTGGTGGAGTAGGGAGTAAGGCAAGATGGACTCAGAGATCCAGGGTGGGGGGATCGTTGCCTCAGCACAGACCCACGAACAGTGGGAAGATGACTCTGCTGGCCTGAGGGGTGAACCAGTGGCCTCTGAAATAGCATGTGCTGACCCTTGGTCCCATGGCTCGTGACTCTAGACATCTTTTGAAGGGCCCCTTAATGTCATGGCAGCTTCCGGAAGCATCCTAGATTTTTTTGGGGGGGGGAGGGGTGATATGAGTTTTTGAGAAAAAGCCACATGGGAACTGCTACTCCTCGTCCCTGGTGTGTGGCTGAAGCCTTCCAGTCCATCCTGCCCCAGTCCCTTCGCCTCTGGTGCTCCTCTAACCACAGAGGTGGGAATGCAGAAGAAAGCTCTTTACTGAAGAATGCTGGGGTCAGGAACTCCGGGAAAGAATGTCAAATATGAGCGGGTTCTGCTGACACGATTTAAGATGTGGGTGGCTGGAAGCTGCAGGGGATTTTAGATTAAAAGAGCTTCCAAAGACACTTCTTCAAGGTCAATGACAGGAGAGTCCGGGCACATCGCATGCCTCCTGCCAAGAATTCCGGAGGCCAGGACCCTCTTCTGGGAGCCAAAGTTGGAGAGTTTCCCATGGAGCCCCCTGATGAGGGGAATGTCCATCTTTACCATATTTTCCTCCTCTAGAATTTAAAACTGAGGAAGACCTGAGCTTGGGGTGGTGAAAAACAGGCAGAGGCTACAACAGGCATTCGTGGCTTTAATTCCAGCTCCCCCCTTGTGAACTGCGTGATCCTGGGCCATAGACTTAACCTCTCTGAGACTCTTTCTTCCCTTATGAAAGCAGACATGAGGATGAACAGAGGCCTGTGTACAGTGCGTGGCACGTATGACAGATGCTCATTGTCACTCTTCCTGTGGTCCCAGGAGGCCAAGTGTCCAGCGAAGCAACTCTCTGCTGAGGTTCTGTTTCACTGGCCACCTGTCATGCCACTGCTTCAAGACAGCTAAGGGGACAAGATTGGAGATTACGGACCTCACTACCCACTGGGATGGACCAGTTGGATTTCATTCATCCACTCATTCATTCAAATAATTATTGAAACAAATAGTTCTTGAAAACTACTACCTGCCAGTCACTATCCTGGGCACTAGGGACTCAACCAGAAGCCAGTCCCACAGAGCATGTGCTCTGATGAAGGGAGACAGAAATAATCAGATAAACATAATAAATACATGATATATCAATTAACAATAAGTGCTTAAAAAATATATATATATATATAAAATAAAACAGTGTGTGGGGCCAGAAGTGCTAGACAGCGAGGCCTAGAAGGAGAAGGGTGGCGTTTTAAGCAGGCTTGTCAGGGAAGTTCTTGAATTAGATACCCTTTAGGAGAATCTGAAATAAAGTAAATAACATGCCAGACAGAAACACAGGGAACAGCAGGCCATGTAGTAAAAAACTACAAACACAAAGGCCTCGGGCAGAAGCAGGGAACAGCCATAAGGTCAGGGCAGATGAAAGGCAGAGAACAGATGGGGGTTAGGCGGTGAGGCCAGAAAGATGTGGACCCATAGATAGAAAGTCTTTTTGACCACAGCTAGGACTTCTGATTTTTTTCACAGTGAGATGGGATCCACCCTACCAATCCTATGGATTTCCTATCTGATACTAACTGGATTCTTCCCAGGTACCAGGCATGGGTTGAGCCCTCGACATACATTTAACTCTTATAGGAACTCCCCATTTTACATAAGGGGAGGTGCTAGTGCAGACCCAGGACTCAGTCCAGAAGTCCTTGACTCTAAATCTCCCTTCCAGTGGAGGTTATCCTTCCTACCCTGTTCTAGCTGTCCAACCTATTTCATTGCTGTTGAAAGAAGAAGGCCATGTGAAGACAGAGGCAGACATTGGACTGATGCATCGACACCACACACAAACAGGATTTCCAGCAGCCGCCAGAAGCTTGGAGGGAGGCCTGGAACAGCCTCGCCCCCAGAGCCTCCAGACGGAGCCTACCCTGCCAACACCTTGACGCGGGACGTCTGGCCTCCAGAACTGTGAGAGAAGAAATTCCTGTTGTTTTTAAGCCACCAGCTTTGTGGTAATTTGTTATGGCTGCCCTAGGAAACTAGTACAGATCCGTGTAGAGTAATGGAATCAACCCTGTATTACAAATCAGACGACCCAAATTTGAGCCCTGGCTCTACACCTCCTAGCCACATATCCACGCACTTCTTTACTGTCACCCTCTCAGTGTCATCCTCTGTAGAATGGGTGCACTGTCACCTGACCCCCAGGACTATAGTGAAAAGGAAGCCTGGGGACAATGCAGGTGATGTGTCAGACGGAGTTGGCAGAGCTCCCACTGGGTAAAGGCTGGATTTGAGGGGACAAGACAATGAGATGGAATCCTGAGGGCTCAGGACAGCACTCAGGACCCCAGGTTGAAAGGAGCAATCACTGGGCATTTGCTTCCAAAGGCTCCAGTGTGTTGCTGGCAAAGTGGCGTCTCCCTGACATCATCTCCTGTGGAGGGAGGGTCTGGCTCCTGGGCCAGGCAGAAGTAACCGTTTGGAGAGTGAGTCAAGGAGCCCTGGCACTTGGACATTCGGTCATTCCTTCCTGCCAGGAGTCTGGGTGTATGTGTGTGGAGAGAGTCCTGAGCCAAGGGAGTCTCTGAGCTTCAAAGCCAAAGAAAAGGCAATTACATTTATGGTGGAATTAGTCAGGAAACTGTAAACTTAGGACATTGCCCCTGTACAGTAGATTCTTTTAACACCATCTCAGAACACACTAAATAGTCCTGGCCTGGGTTCCAAAATTGTCTCTTAAAAATAAACTTAGAGTCTAGACAAGGTTACCGTGACCTCCTTGCCACCCCTAGGACTTCATATGTAACCAGGTTAGGGTATCTGCCCAGTGATAAATCAAGATATTTCAAGTTGTAGACCCCTAACCCTAATCCTAACCTGCCCTGGACCTAGCTTCCATTAAACCCCTCCTAGTGGTGAGATATAGGTAGGAAATCAGAGGTTATGTGTTGCACAGCCCACCAGAGTGGGCCAGGTGCAAGTATTGCTTGGCCTCCCATGGTGCGCTGAACTCACCCGGGGCCCCACAGTCTTAATTGGTGAAATTAAACTTAAGCAACTGGAATGTTACCTTGAGGCCATGGATTGGGCTTAAATAAGATCATTTCACAATGATAAAGAGATCAACTAATCAAGAGGACATAACAATCTTAAACATTTATGGCCCTAATAACAGAGCTTCAAAATGCATGAATCAAGATCAGACAGAACTACAAGGTGTAGTGATAAATTACTATTGTAGTCGGAGACTCTGGCAGTCCTATCTCAATAATCGAGAAATCGTGTAGACCGGAAATCAGAAAAGATAGACTTAAATAACACCATCAACTCGTCTCAACCTAGCTAACCAGAAGTAACCCAAACGTCCATCAACAGGTGAATGAATAAACAAATGTGGTTATTTGCAAACAGCAGAACACTATTCAGCAATAAAAAGGAATGAAGTATTGATCACTTGACAATGTGGATGAATCTCAAAATGCTTTAGTGAACAAAAAGATAGAGTGAATCTACATACATAAAACTTTAGAAATTACAAACTAATCTGTAACAATGGAAAGCAGATGAATGCTGACCTGGGGAGGAGGGATAGAGAGGGATTAGCAAGGAACATGAGGAAACTTTGGGAGAGGTGGGTATGAGCATAATTTTGCTTATAGTGATGGTTTTATGGATATATACATATGTTAATATCTGTCAAATTGTACACTTTATGTGTAGCTTATATATATCAACTATACCTCAATTAAGCTGTTTTTGAAAATGTCTTAAGTCTGTCCAGAAGGTAGGGGAAGAAGGTCTCCACAAGATTGTACAATCTTCCTGGTGCCCAGGGTCACTGTTCTGCTACTGAGATATTGGTAGAAGGCTTCACACACCTAGCTCAGCATTCTTGGTTTGCAGCTAGCATCTCTGGGAGCCCAGTGCAAAGTATCACGTGTCCCAGGTAAAAATCTTTTCCATCCATGAAGGGACTGTGAAAACAGACATTTTGCAAGCAACTACAAAGATTTTACCGGGGGCTAGTCACAGTGGCTCATGTCTGTAATCCTAGAACTTTGGAAGATTAAGGCAGGAGGATCACTGAAGGCCAGGACTTTGACCAGTTGGGGCAATATAGCAAGACCCCATTTGTATAAAAAATAACTTAAACAATTAGTCAGGCATCATGGTGCACAATAGTAGTCCTAGCTACTCAGGGCTATGAGGCAGAAGGCTTGCTTGAGCCCAGGAGTTCAAGGTTGCAATGAGCTATGATTGTGTCACAGCACTCCAGCTTAGAGCAACAGAATAAGATCCTGTCTCGAAAACAAAACAAATTTTACTGGGGCAGAGTAACATACAGTTTTCCTTGGGGCCAGGACTAGGATTCAGGTACTCTTAACATCTTGAGTTACAACACTCAGGTTCCCAAGTGTCTGCATTCATCTGGATCTTTGTACAGACTGAGGACCTGCAAAGGGAAAGCTTCTTGTGTGCAACCATCATTCAGTCATTCACGGGCATGTTTGGCAGATGTCTGGTGGTCGTGCAGGGAAGAACCCAGAAAGAATCAGTCACATTGGCCAGTGGGTGTCAGACTCGGCCATAGGACCTAAAGATCAGGGATGAGGGCAGCTCTGGGTGGAGTACACAGGTCAGCTACCCTGGTACATATGTAAACCCCAGGGAAGAAATGTTGGTGTGAGATGAAAAATTATTTCACTGAAACAAAAGCCTAAGCTCTTAATCAGGCATCCTCAAACTATGGCCCGTGGGCCACGTGCAGCCCACCTAAGACATTTATCTGGCCCGCTGTGTGTTTTTGCCGCTGCTGCCTGTCCTGCTTAGCAGCCGACTCATCCTGGGGCCCGAAGTCTGGCCCTCCAATGGTCTGAGGGACAGTGAACTGGCCCCCTGTTTAAAAAGTTTGAGGACCCCTGCTCTTAATGATATAACATACTAATTTCTTAGATCAGGGGTCTGCAAACCACTGACCACAGGCCAAATCTGGCTCACCACCTGTTTTTGTAAATAAAGGTTTATTAGAACCCAGTCCCACTGGTTCATTTACATGTGGTCTATGGCAGCTTTAGTGCTGTGACAGTGGAGTTTCATAGTTACATGACTGCAGCGGGAACCATACTGGCCTATTAAGCCTAAAATGTTTACTATTGGCCCTATTAAAAAATGTTTGCTATTGCCTGGCCCTACATGTTAAGCCTCATAGTGTGAGTAATCCATTTAACTAATCAATAACTTAAGGCATTTTATTTATAAGAAATAGATAAATTGGGTTACAGTTTTCCTATGAAAGCTATAAATTAGTTTCATAGTAGGGCTGAGTATGAAAGGGGAGAGGGAGGGGAGGGGAGGGGGGAGGATGGGTGGAAGGAGGGTGATTGGTGGGATTACACGTATGGTTTATCCTGTAAGGGTACATGTGAATCTCTCTAAATGTAGAATACAAATGTCTTAACACAATAGCTAAGAAAATGACATGAAGGCTATGTTAACCAGTTGGATGAAAGTATTTCAAATTGTATGTAGCAACAGCACTCTGTACCCCATGATAGCATTAATGTACACAGCTGTGATTTAATAAAATAAAATAAAATGCAAGTAAATTTTGTGTTGGATAAAAAAAGAAACAGGTAAAGACAAACAAATAAACAAAACATGGTGCAGACATACTATGAACTCCTACTCGCCCTTAGGAAGGAAGGCAATTCTGACATTACATACTCATGACACAGATGAACCTGGGGAACATTAGGCTGTGTGAAATACGCAACTCAGAAAGGACAAATGCTGTAGGGTTCCACCCCCACGGGGTGCTGAGAACAAATTCATGGAGACAGAGCAGAACGGTGTCACCAGGGGCTGGGGCGTGGGGAGCCAGGCCCAGGGAGTTGATGTCTGATAGATAAAGCGTGTCACTTTGCAATAGGAGAGAGTTCTGTGGGAGGGTGGTGGTGAGGCACACCAACGGGAGTGTAATTAATGCCTTTGAACTGTATGCTTGATTTGAATCGGTTAAGATGGCAAACTGCAATGGCATGTATATGTTATAATTTTTTAAAAGGAAAAGAACAGATATGTGATGAGGTAGAATGTAGTTTTCTGTGACTTTTTTTTTTTAGATAAAAAACTGTTAGCCAGGTGTGGTGGCAGGTGCCTGTAGTCCCACCTACTCAGGAGGCTGAGGCAGGAGGACCCCTTGAAGTCAGGAGTTTAAGAGTACCGTAGGCAAAGTAGTGAGATCCCATCTCTTAAAACACATATATATGTATATTTTCTTAAATTAGCCAAGCATGGTGGCATGTGCCTGTAGTCCCAGCTACCGGGAGGCTAAGGCAAAAAAGATCGCTCGAGCCCAGGAGTAAGAGGCTGCGGTGAGTTATGACTGTGCCACTGTACTCAAGCATGGACATCAGAGAGAGACCCATCTCTAAAATAAACAAACAACAACAAAGCAAAACCCATGTTTACATTTTTTGTAAACACATTTTTAAGAAAGGGAAAAGCTATATTAAAATTGTAATACTTAAGATAACAAAAGATGAATACAAGTCACATTGAGCACCTCTAGTAATTGCAGAAGTCAAACGTGACTTGTGTTTTACAAATTTAATATAGTTTTTTCCTTTCTTTTGGCACCCTCTATATATACAAATATACACAATATTATACATATACATGTCACAGCATTTTTATTTTATTTTTTTACTTATTTATTTATTTATTTTGAGACAGTCTCCCTATGCTACCCTCAGTAGAGTGCTGTGGCATCACAGCTCACAGCAACCTAAAACTCTTGGGCTTAAGTGATTCTCTTGCCTGAGCCTCCCAAGTAGCTAGGTCTACAGGTGCCAGCTGCAATAGCCAGCTATATATTTTTGTTGTTGTTGTTGTTGTTTTTTTTGGGGGGGATACATTGTGCTGTTTTCATATACAATTTGAAACACTTTCATCAAGCTGGTTAACATAAATTTCATGTCATTTGCTTAATCATTGTATCAAAACATTTATATTCTAGTTCTAGAAAAGTTCACTTGTACCCTTGTTAGACTGATATATAGGTGATCTTCTCC
>CAUYQV010015169.1:0-49126 GCA_963574575.1 Galagoides demidoff | reverse complement strand
TGTCACTGCAAAGAAAACATTCCTGAAGAAAATTAAAAGTGCTGCTCTAGTGAACACGCAAATAAGAAAGAGAAACAGCCTTAGTATTGACAAGGAGAAACTCTGAGTGGTCTGGATTGAAGATAAAACTAGCCACAACCTTCTCTTAAGCCCAAGTGTAATCCAGAGCAAGGCCCTAACTCTCTGCAATTCTGTGAAGACTGAGAGAGGTAAGCAAGCTGCAAAGGAACGTTTGGGTAAGTCAATTCCAACTTGAAACTTCAAAGGACAGGTTGACTATTTTGTGAGGGGCTAATGCAGCTTTGAGAGGCTGTACTAAAAATAGGATGGAGGTGGT
Organism: Galagoides demidoff; assembly: GCA_963574575.1. Lineage (NCBI taxonomy): Eukaryota > Metazoa > Chordata > Mammalia > Primates > Galagidae > Galagoides > Galagoides demidoff. The sequence continues at coordinate 48,789 of CAUYQV010015169.1, read as the reverse complement.
CATGCTGGGCCAAGATGACACAGGTGGTCTGGCTGGTTTAGGTCCTACATGACCTTCACCTCATGTCTTCCATCCTTGTTGTTTTGTAAATTAGGCTTTAACCTGAAAGTGTATATCTTGAGTAGTTTAGGGTGATCGATTTAGGAGATTATCTTGTGAAATAGAAATGTTGTTTTGGGTCATGGATTATGTCAATTGTTTTTTATTATGGGTCTTGGGTTATGCCAATTATTGTTGTTTAAAATAAGGGTTAATGTTGTTTAAAAAAAGGGTTAACATGTTCTGAACTTTCATGTATAAAACTGTGGTTTTGGAAATGGAAAACCAGAAAAGTCTTGGAGAGGCTACTCTCAGTGTTCTCCAGAATCACTGGCCTTCTGATAATAAAGATTGGTGGCCCTATCTCTGTCTCTGCATATAGGCTGACAGTGCCAGGCGGCCAGACACTCTTCGTCTGGTAACAGCTGGTGACTTTAGGTTTAAGGCAATACTCTTTCATCATTTTGAAGTCCTAGGGCCCTTACTAATTATGCTGAAATTACTCTCCTTGTGCTGTATACATAGAACAACAAAGCCTAGAAGGATGATTTCCTAAATATTTTAAGCTCACAGTTGAGACCTGCTGCTCAACAAAGTTTCCTTTGAAAATATTACTGCTTGTTGATAATACACCTGGTCACACAGTACCTGTGATGAAGATATACAAGGCAGAGAATGTTGTTTTTATGCTTGCTATCATTAATCCATCTGTAGCCCATGAATCCAAAGAGTAATTTAGAATTTTAAGTCTTATTATCTAAAAAATACATTTCATAATGCTGTAACTGACATAAATAGTGATTCCTTGGGTGGATTTAGACAACATAAATGGAAAACTTTCTAGAAAGACTTTATAATTCTAGAAACCAGGGGCTGGACAGGGATCCCCCATTTTCTAGGCCTGGGTGAGCTCAGAAATCAGTGTCATTACAGACCTCTATCTCTAGGCACAAACAGACCCTTTCCAGGTCACACTGAAGCAAGGTCATGAAGAAAAGCAGCCTGATCTGTATCCCATCTGGGCAGTTCATAGGGAGCAGACCCCCTAATGTCTTGCATGGGGCAAGGACTGAAAGGACTGCATTCTTTTGCTAATTTTAGGATTATTTTCTGCCTTCAGAGCCCTGGCCAATTGTGACATGTTCCAGTGTAAGGGCCAGACCAGCGCCATTTTGTCATTTACTGCATAAGCTCTGTTAAACCGCAGGGCCACTCCCTGCTGCCTCCCCCACACCTGCTGCACAGCCATTAAGCCGTTGATTGAGACACCTTAGGCAGACAGCTGCCATATTAGGTAATAAGTATCAGTTCCCTTGAACTGCTGCTGTAATAGGTAATAAATTTCAGTCCCTTGAACAGCTCCCATAATAGGTAAAAGGTTTCTACTGAAATTCAGGTATTCTCCTTCAGCTACCTAATTAGGCTACACCACCTCTAGCCCCGGTTAAGAAATCTCCCCACCCCTCACCTGTACCAATCCAAATCCTCCTTTACTAGTGAAATCACTAACCACCAATCAAAAGTGTACTCGTCCCCTTTTCCCCTTTTTGTTTTCTGTACCCCATAAAAACCCCTTTCACCCTGGGTTCGAGGCTTGTCCTCGGCTTGCATGCCAGGAGAGTCTGGGCTTCCCGGGGCCTTCCCTGATATTTAATAAAACTCACCTCGTGCTTTTACATCAGAGTGTGTCTCTGACCATCTCTTTGGGGCCACTTGGGAAATTTCGGGCGTAACACCAGACACACCACTCTCCCAAACCCCTGCCCACAGGATAGGAAAAGTAGTATATAAGTCTATGGAAGGAAGACCCAAAAAGGCTGCCCACTTGGGCACCCCTCTGTTCCCTCTTTTCTTCCTTATCTATCTCTTTTATTTTTCAATAAACTCTGCTGTTTTGCTTACTCAAGTGGTCTGTGGTTTCTTTCTTCCAACCATGAGATAAAGGACCTGCAGAGAAATCCTGGCTACACTGCACCTCTCAGCTCCAGTGTCTGCCTTGGTTGCACCAGGTGAGCAGACCCCCAGTTTGGTTTAGTAATACCTTTCTGTCTTGTTTTATGTCCTTGAGATCTTGATTTGTGACCAAGTGAAAGCACTTGCCTTTGATCTCCACTGAAGGAACTCAGATAACTTTGCCCCAAAATATAACTCGTTGGTAAAAAGAATACTTTGAATTGAAGGCCATTCAAAGTCAAGAAACACTGGAAGAGGCTTCCTCTCTCTGCATAAACTGATGGGAAGATCAAAGGGGACAATCCCCCTTCCTGTTGTCTCAATATATTTCAGGAATGACAGTCAAGAATGTAAGCAAACCTGGCCCAAATCATTTAAGTCATAAATACCTGTCTTCCAGGTAAATTTACAAGTCAATTATTCCTCTCCCATCCATTTGTCCTTGCTAGCAACCTTCCCAGCAACCATTTATTGCCCCCTACTCCCCTCCCCTCTAAATTTCCTCCCCTCTAAAAGGCATGTATAAAAATATCTGAATTCCATTGGGAAATGGGGTTGTCATTCTGTGATTTTTTTCCCCCATGTACATGGTAAGTAAATCCATTCTCTTATTAATTGGTCTTCATTCTGACTTTGTTGCAGGAAGATGAGGCCCAACAGTGATAAAGAGCACCGAAACACCGTGTTTTTAAGAGGAAGAGCTTTATTCACTGGCCAGGAGTTTACAGCATAGAAGAATTCCAAATGGCTGTGCTCACTGACTGGCTTGGTTTTTTCCTTTTTATCGACAATCAAAAAGTTCTATCCCATAGGTACTCTTATCATTGGCCAGTTTGAATCAAGCAGGAGATGCTATTCCAGCCCTCACAGAATTACAGGATTTGACAGAAGTGGAAATTGTCAAGTTCCCAGAAGTTAAGTTTACAAATTCTCAAGAGCTGAGTCACCATGGAGAGGACCCTGCAGGTGTATCTTTGTGGTCTCCTTGAGAAGACTGTTCTCCTAGATCTCACCCTGCTTAGGTATCCACTCTCAACTTGGTCTTTCAGTGAACTTTCTGGAGGAAGGGCAAGTTTCCCCTCATCCCTACACAACCATCTGAGGGGCATGATTTTTGGGTCACATTAATAAAGTTATATACCTTTTCTCTGATTAATCTGCCCTTTGTTCAGTTAATGTTTCAGCAAACCTACAGCGGGCAAAGAAAGTTTTCCTTTGGCCTCTACAATATGCCCTGGGAAACAAAAAATTTTTTTGATTTGCTTTATTGAGATTCCTGCTTTGGTGCAACAGTCTGGAACCAGACCTGCAGTATCTCTAAAGTATGTCTGTCTTCCTAAATTAGGTTGCGGATTGGTAGGAAGGAATTCAACCTACAGAGATAACCTCAGGCTATGGCCTCCTGCTTATTTAATTTAATGGCTCATATTCTGTCCAAGCCCGTTTAGTGTCTCTGATCCCTGCTCCCCACTCCAGCACTCCCCCACTTCCCACTACTGGGTGGAAGAGGGTTCTGGTCCCCAGTAGCCTCCAGAGGCTTTTCTGCAGTTGAGGAAAACCCTCTACTAAAGCCTTCTCCACCTATGCTACTTTCTTTGAACTAGCTCCCTGTGCTGACCCTGGCTTTCCCTGGCCTTCCTCACAATTCCCTTAGGAACTCTGATTCGTACATGTACACTTATCTCCTTGCTTTTTGGGAAGCACATATCAGCTCTGTTTCCATTGGGCATCTTATCTCCCAGATGATTTCTCTTCCTTATGCAGAGTTCTTAGGTTAGGCAGGAATAGCAGTTGTGGCTGAGAGAAGTCCTGGGTTGCAGGAAGATGAGGCCCAGTGGAGAGAACAAGCACCCAATCATTGTGCTTAAAAGAAGAAGGGCTTTATTTCAGCCTGGGGAAGGATGGCACAAAAGAATTGAAAATGGCCACACTCCCTGACTGGCTCAGTCTTTTCCTTTTCATTCCCAGTCAAATAGTTCCAGCCCTCAGGTACCCTTTTCGTTGGTCAGTTTGAATCAAGTGGGAGAAATGAGCTTTAGCTCTTACACAACCATGGGCTTTTACAGAACTGGAAGCAAGTGTTAAGTTTTCAGGTCCTAGGAAGTTAAGTTTCTACAAATTCCTAAGAGGTGAGTCACCACTGGGAGGTCCTCACAGGGGTATCTTTGGGGTCTCCTTAAGACCTCCGTTGTCTTAGACCTCACTGAAAACACCCCTTTCTGGGACCCAGAAAGAAGGAACGAGGAACTAGCACACAGAATGGCTCCAGGAGAATATTCTGTCTCATTTTGAAGTAGAAAAGAACTTGGCTGAATTGTGCTCATGTTGTTGGGTTCAGTGGTAGGTGGAATTTTAGAGCGATAATAAGGATATCTGGCAGAAGAAATTTCTAAGTGTGAAGGAAATGTGTGACTACTTTCACTACACAGAATAAAGTACAAGAGAAAAGAGATGACTGAACAGAATTTATAATTAAAAGAGATGTCTAATGAAAAGATTTTGGAAGTTTTCTATCTGGCTATGTAAAGAATGAAAAAAAAACATGTTAGGGAGAGCAAACCAACGGTGTGGCCTAGTGGCCATTTTGTTAAGGAGATTAGTACTGATAGAAGAGGTTATCAAGACAATTCATGAATGACCATGAAAATATTTCAGAAATCTTCAAGTCTGCCTCTCTCTTCACAGGTCCAGAGCATAGGAGAACAAAATGGTCATGAGGGATGGCTCGAGGGCACTTTTCATAGGCTTGCTCCTGCACCAGTGATGATCTCTGCTCCCTGCTCTCCATATTCCAGTGCAGTGCTCATCAGTCATCCTGTTTGTGACCCAAATGGGCCCAGGCGTGACTCAACCCACCACTCTGGAAGGCATAAGTGTTCACATGATGCGAATTTTGCAGATGTGCAGAATGTAAGAGCTTAGGGGGTTTGCTTTCTTCACCTAGATTTCAAAGGCTGTTGCAGACATCTGGGGTCTCAGATGAAGACTTCTAGCAGGATTGAAGCCAGTGCAGAGAGCCCTTACTAGGGCAATGTCATGTGGAATTGTGGCGTTGGAGCCACCACAGAGGGCAATGCCTGGTAGAGCTGTGGGACTGGGGCCATTCTTGAGACCCCAGAACTATAGGGCCATCAGCTTGTAGGGTCAACCTGGAAGGGTATAGGCATAAAACTCCCACCTATCAGAGCTTCTGAGAAGACCCAGCCAAACAAAAGCTGTGGGGACATGATGCCTGAGGCCTTGGAGGACCAATGCTTGTCCTAGACAGCTAGAAGGGATACCATCTTTAGTCTTAAGCTGAATAATTGTCAGTCAAGAATTTTTTATCCTGTAAGACTAAGTTTCATAAATGAAGGAGAAATAAAATATTTCCCAGTCAGGCAAATGCTAAGGGTATTTATGAAGGGTTTTCTTTTCTCTTTTTCCCCTTTTTTATACTATTGATTTACCTTTGCTATTCATTATTAGTCTGTTCAAAATTTCTTTTTCTTCTTGATTCAAGATTGGGAAGCTCTGTATTTCCAAACATTTATCCATTTCCTCTAGATTTTCTAGTTAGTGTGCAGAGAGGTATTAATAGTAGTCTTAGATGATCTTTTGTATATCTGTAGCATCAGTTCTTTTATTTATTTATTTATTTATTAAATCATAGCTGTGTACATTAATGCAATCATGGGGTATAGTGTGGTGTTTTCATATACATTTTGAAATACTCTCATCAAACTGGTTAACATACCCTTTATGTCATTTTCTCAGTTATTGAGTTAAGACATTCATACTCTGCTTTTGGAAGATTCACTTGTACCCTTGTAGGAAAAACCATAAAGGTGATCCCATCAATCACCCTCCCTCCCTACATCCACCCCCCTCCCCTCTTCCACCCCCCCTTCCCATATTCTAAGGCTATAATTAGATTATAACATTCCTATGAAAGCTATATGTTAGTTTCAAAATAGGGCTGTGTACATTGGATACTTTTTCTTCCATTCTTGTGATACTTTGCTAAGAAGAACATTTTCCAGGTACATACTCTTGATCCCCTACCCCCACACAGAGAAAGCCAGCCATGCTGGGCTTCTCCATGTAACAAAATATCTTCCTTGTGAGTTTTGTGTCAACAGGGAAGAGATTATAGAGCAGTAAGTGTTCCACAACCTTTGATATGTAAACCTTTGTGCACTGGGCATTAGCATATCCTTTTTTGTCTTTTGGGGGCTAATTTCATAGCATGAAATGAAGGGGATGATGGTGTCACTTCTGAGATGACAAGTCGTCTTGTGGTCTGGTCCCTTCAGGGCCTCCACACACCTACCTAGTGAACCACACATGGCTCTGTATACTTGGAAAGAATCAGTACTTTCACTGAATTGTTATTTTTTTTTAATGTTTCCTTATGTCACCTCTTGGATATATATTTTCCCCATGTTTCTTTATATCACATGAATTAATCTTAATGAAGAGAGGAGGTGCAATGTAACAGTTAAGAACAAGGATTACAGCAGCAAATGAGTCATTTACCTGCTATCTATATGACCTTCAGCAGGTTATTTTATTTCTTTGTAACATGAAGAGGGAATTCTTCCCATCTGGGGTTGCTAAGAGGCTTAAATGGAAAACTGTATGAAAGCACTTAGCAAAATGCCTACCACATGGTAAGTGCTCAAAAGGGGTAGCTATGATGATTAATGATTCTATCTTTCATGTTTCTAGTTTCTTGGTGAAAGAGTGATGATGAAATTTTTCCTTCAACAGGTACCCAGAAAGATTGGTGATGGTGTCTGTGTCTACACCAGCATTTTCTAATCCTTATTATAGGTGATGGAAGCAAAAAACTCCTGCCTTTGGTTTATTCCTGACCCTGTCTTGTGTCTGGCTGGTCTCACCCCTCTCTCACCTCACCTCCACCTCCATTCCTTACTCTCCACCACCAGAATCAGGGGAGAGAATGTAGACATACTGTTATCAGGTTTAAGTATAATTTTAATTGAAAAATACTTTTCCACATAATCTCACGACACTAAATAGCTTCTGTTAGCAAAGCTATTTGTAGTTTTGTAGACCAAGGGACATTGGTAACTACATTTTTCTATTTTTGCAACCCAGTTCATGCAATGAACCAGTCATGCTAACCAGTCATGCAATGTATACATAATACAGCTCTGAGAATGAGAGCAACCCACCAAGAATGATAATGACACATTTTGCAGACTAACAATTCCATTTAAATCCTTGCTTTTGACCCAAGCTCATAAAGGGATAGGAATACTGAGTGGTCAAAAGAACTGTTCCTATCCCTAAGAAAAGTGGTCTGGAAGGGATGGAAGATGTCACCACTTGGGGGTCTCAGCTTCCTGACTCTACGGGAAGGTTCACTCCACTGGGAAGAGTTGCTTCATTTGGGGTACTGCTCAGAGTCCAGGCCAGATCACCTCCACTTTTTACTCCTGTTGTGGCCATTCCCCATACCCACTCCATCAGCCCAGTGGTGGTCCCACTTCTCTTCTCAGGGAATGAATACTCCCTGACACTTATTACAAGTGGTGGAAGATCTGGAGAAGGAAACCACAATGAGGTAGAGAGGGCTGAGCACAGTTTGGAGGAGTCATTAGTATGTCTGGGTTCATGTATGGGCTCTGATACATTCTGCCTGTGAGCCTCTGAGTAAGTCATTTAGCTTCTTGAACCTGATTACTCTATCTGTAAAACAGTACTTCCTATATTCACCACCAGATATTTAGTGAGTACTTACTAGGTATGTGCCAGGCATTGTTCTAGGTGCCCCACTAGTGCCAGGAAAGGGAGTGAGGGCTGTGTGTCTAGAAAATCCAGTTTTAAAATAGGTCAGAGAAGGATTCACTGAGAAAGTGACATTTGAGCAAATGCATAAAGAAAGTGAGGAATTGAGCCATGAGGGTCTGTGGGGAAGAATGTTCCACAGGAGATAGCTAGTGCAAAGGCAGAGGTAGCTTGATGAGCTAGAAGCACAGTGAGGAGGCCAGAGGGGCTGGAGCAGGTAAGCAAAGCAGTCAATGGCAGCACATGGGTCAGAGGTGTAGTGAGGGGGGCTGAGTTGTGTGCAGTCTTATGGTCCTGATGAGGACTTGAGTTTTTACGTTGAGTTAAAATGGAAAGTCATTGGAGGGATGTGAGCCGATGACTTATGTTTTGGAAGGGTCATTCTGGCTACCATGCTGAGAACAGACTGAAGGGAGGCTTGGGTGAGAAGCAGGGAACTGGATTAGGGAGCTGCGGCCTCCAAGCAACAGGTGATGGTGGAAAGGACCAGGGACTAGCTGTCGAAGTGGCAAGAAGTGGTTGAATTCTGGACATATCTTGAAGGTAGAAAGAATAGGGTTTGCTGATGGATTGGATATGTGTGTGAAAAGAAACAAATAGTCAAGGAGAACTCTAAGGTTTGGGGACTAAGCAATTAGAAGAATTGTGTTTAACTGAGATGAGAAAGGAGAGGGAGGAATGGATGGAGGGGTAGTGAAGAATTTAGTGATAGTAATATTTGCCCTGCTTCCCCCATAGGATTACATGTGATGACTTAAATATAATTTATCCTATGAACATGCCTTACTGTTGGTATTCACAGGCTCCTGCCCTTCCTGTTCAGAAGTGGTCTGTTCTAGGGAACATCTCTTTCATTCAGGTGGTTCCAGCAGGGGATGTGTTCCTATCATGTGGACTCTCAGATGTGGCAGGGATTATCTGAGCTATGTTTAGGTGGATATTTTAGGATAGGTCCTAACAATTGTGACTCAGGTATGACTTAACAGATAATATCTAACAGAATATTGTTTCTAATTTTTCTTTTATATAGCAACTGATGTTGCCATGCAGATCCCTCGGTTGCTATGAGATGGTAACATTACTCTGCCCTGCGATTGGCCAGTGCTGCCTAAGCTGTGTGGTTCTCACGCGGGCCACTGACATGGAACTGTTACTATGGTGAACTTTACAATTTCCCTTGATTGGTGGATTTCAGAAATAGGCCATCAGTGGAATTCATTATGTTCTGCTAAGTAAAAATGAAAAATAAATATCATAACTTTTCCTTGTCGCCAACACACAAAAAATGTGACACTTAATGACATAATGAATTGCTGTTAGATAACTTAGGATCCTTCAGAAAACTGAAGAATGGTGATAATCTGGTGCCAAATTTGGGTAGGAACTATTTTCTCTCTTGCCTCAAGTTGATTGTTCAGTGTTAAGGGCATCAGGTTGATCAGAGTTGGAACCTCAGAGTTGCAAGGTATTGTGGGATGGGGTGTGGATTGAAATAGGAACTCTGTTCTCTCTGGAGGGATGAAGGATGATGCTGGGGGCCTGGGTTTGGAGCCATGTGGGCTGTGGGAGGTAGACAGGCTGAAGCCTCACAGACCTTCCAACTAGGGAATGTCTATGTCACTATCCCTGCGTGGGGAAATCAGCTGTGCAGGTGAGCTGAGGCCATCAACTAGTAGCTTATGCCAGAGAAGCTGAGATGTCCCTATGAGGAGGTAAGACTTGCTCTTCCTCCGCTCTCTTCTGGTTACATCGTTTTCTGGCCACTTCAGATGTTCCATTACCCACGCCCTTGCTTATCCTTCACCCAACCTTCCTGGGGGCTATAATCTCCCCTCTTTCATTCTTAACCTTGACTGCTAACTACTGATTGCTATGCATCCGTGCACCTATGCTCTGATATGTACCAAATAAAAAGACTCCAGGAAACAGGACAGGTGCTATATTGTTTTTGTGCTGCCACCAGGGACATGAAACAGTATATGCCCTTTCAGGCTTCTGGTTTTATGCACTAAGTTTGGTGTAAGTTTCATGATTTCTTCAGTGCTATCTCCCTTGCAGATCACTCTCCCCGGCTGGGGTTCACTAGACGCTCAACAACCGGCACCGGAAACAGGAACTAAGGTCAGCTCCAAAGAAGTTATGCAATCCTGCAAAAGCCCAGGTTGATACAGGAATGACCAGTTGCTCATCTCTCCATGAGAGAGACCCACAGGCACCAGCTGTAAGAAAGCCTGTCAGTGGGATTATGCTTTCCATTTCTGTTTATTTCCTCAGCACCCTTGCTGGCCACTGTCCCAGGTTGGGGTCCACTGGATGCTCAACAGTGGGCTACAGGCAGTGCTGATTCATTTCGCTTCTACGATTGTGTTTTTGAGGATGCTTCTCCAAAAAAGAAAGCTGCTGAGTGCTGCTGGCTGAAGATGGCATGCTTGGGGCCGTAGAGTGCAAGTGCAGACAGTGCTATCTGAATCCTCTTTTCTCTCAGCCCCTCCCTAGCCAGGCTCACCTTCTTACAGGTGGATAAGTGAGTTTTGCCTGGTTAGGGTTCTGCTCATCTCTGCTCTTAGCAAACGTTGGAAAGACAATGGAGGACTAAACTTTAACTATTCTAAGTTCGTAACCTCTCTTCCCTACAAGAAAAAGTAGGAGAAAAGTGGAAGAAGAACCCAGAAGGAGGGATGAATTATTTTAAGTGCATCAGATCTGCCTTTTTCTAATATGTTCTGGGAAGGGGAAGGATGAGGCTGTATGAGAAAGAGAGAGTCAGGGAGCACAAAAACCAAACAGGCAACAGCTTATTGCACTAGGCCTGTTTGACACCCAGGATGGATCTGTTTTAAGATTCCCTCTCTCTGTGACAAAATTAATTTTAGTAGAAATCACAACATAAAACAAGTAGAACTAATGACCGAAAAAAAAAGTCCTTTCATTAAACTTTGTATCATATCAATATAAATAAAAATAAAATAAATGCTACAATCTCAAAAAGCAAAAGAAGTTATGGTATCATATTTTTAATTTTGTAATGTATTTTTCTGAAGAAAAGAATGATAATTTATACCTACATATTGGTCTTTCACAGTAATGGATAGTCATTTTATAGTTTATGTGACTAACTTTTGCAAATTTGTCAATGATTTTTGTCAGTTGTTTTTCTTCTCATTTTTGTGGCATGTCGATCTATTTTTGATCAAAGAACACTTTTCATTAATTTGAATTTTGAAAGATTTCTTTAGCATGAAGGAACAAATTAAATAAATAGGAAAAAATGTCAAACATAAAGATACATTTGGCAGAAGTGCATAACAATCTCATTTCGCAATAAATTCCAGAAACTTTAAACACAATTAGAAACTCCAGGCAGTCACACAAAATGACAGAATTGAAGTAGCTCAGGTTCTGTTTATCTTTACAATCACTGTGCTGGCACTGTTCATTCCTAGTCATTGTTTGAACACAGGACTATGCAGAGTGGTACCAGGGAGGCTGAGACACCAATTGTGCCCAAAGCAAGCTTTGTTACTTACTCTCAAAATAAATGCATGGAATTAATTCTCTGAATCAACTTCCATGCCAAATGCAATGTTTACTAAAGGAAAAGCAATAAAAATAGTGCTAAGTTGAAGCATACATTTCTATTCTTAAAACTCAACTGCAACTTCAGCAATTGTTTAGCACGGAGACCAACAAAAGATTTTTTGGGGGCTGTGTGTGGGAGAGAATAGTTTATCACTGACATTGTTTAGAATTGCTTGCCATGGTGATAATAAAAACCAGACTAGCCTTTAATGGGTGTTGTTAGTGTTTTTAGGTCTATGCACCCCTCGATTGCCTGCCCTGGGGTGGACCCATCCTCCTGCCCCACCTTTGGGACTATGCTGCAGTTGAATCAAGTGTCATTAGTTTAAGTGTCCTTCTTTCTCAGACGTGTAAAGCATTAGTGATTCCTGCAGCTTTGCATGCTGTTTGTGTTAGCTCTTGTGTGGCCAAACATTTCCACCTGAGTGTTTGCCATTTTGTTCTATTTTGTGGCATTGTTTTGACCCCTAATTTCATTTTGCACTGAACTCAGCACTGGGTTTATCTTTACCAATGAAATGTGTGAGACATGCTTTGCTGAATCTTCACAAATGGTTTAGTCCCATGGGGCAGTGGAATCAGAGACATGAAGTTGCAGGAACCATTATGAGGACTGGAAATGGGTAGGGAAGGTGGAAGGAAAAATAGCAGAAGCCATGACTTACCCTTCTAGGTTTGTTATGTATGATATTCCCTTTTCCCCCTCCTGTCATCTCATCAGATGGATATATTTAGATCCACCCTTGTACTAATTGGTGGTTTCCTGAGTAGGGTGATTTAAAAGCTCTCCTGCCTGAAATTCTACCATTACTTCTGCATATTCTTTTAGTTAAATATTGTTTTCTCCCCATGTGCCGCTGGAAACCAACTACCTCTGGAGTGCAGATACCTCTGGAAGAAGTGACACATCAAGTCTCTAACACTTTAGTATAAATGAGCATGTTAGATTGCTTCCTCTGTGATCTGATCAGCAAGAGAGGGATCCAGGATACTTAGAAAATGACAGAGACATCTCTCAACTCACCTTGTCCAACCTTGAATGTATGTCTTTTCTCTAAGAAATTCCTTTTCCCACTCTGAAGAAAACAATACAAAAAGACTTACCCTGGTGGTATGAAGGAACTTCATAAGTGAAGGGTAACTTTTTTTTTTTTTTTTTGAGACAGAGTCTCACTATGTCGCCCTGGGTGGAGAGCTGTGGCATCACAACTCACAGCAACCCCCAACTCTTGGGCTTAAGCAATTCTCTTGCCTTAGCCTCCCAAGTAGCTGGGACTACAGGAGCCTGCCAGAACGCCCACCTATTTTTTGCTTGGAGTTGTCGTTGTTTTTTGACAGACCCAGGCTGAATTCGAACCTACCAGCTCCGGTGTATGTGGCTGGCACCCTTAACTGCTGAGCTATAGGAGCCAAGCCTGAAGGATGACATCTTAAAATTGTATTTCTTTCCCCAGAATCAGAACATCCTACTGACCTACAACACAGTCCCTCACTTTGCCCCCAGAGTGCTTCATGCTATCATTTGTGTCCCATTTTTATTCTATTCACAGATGTCTGGGGAGAGGGTCCTTTGAGATTTCTTCTTGGCTCTGCTTCAAGCTCCATAATAGCAATGGAGCGCACTTCTTAACACAGGGAGGGCAGGTGGCAGCAAGCCAAAGTGCCTGTCTATGCAGGAGTGGTGTTTTAAACATGCATGAAAAAATCAGGAGCCAACAGGACAAAAGCGCAAACTGACAGCATACCCCAAAGAAGGGTCTTTGTACCAGGTCTAAAAGAAAGAAAGAAAGAAAAGCTTTTTATTTTCTATTAACTTAAGCTTCTGTGCCAGCTTTTGTTCCTAGGAGGATGATATGCGTGTGTGTGTGTGTGTATGCACTTATGTACATGTCCATGTGCTCACGATGAGTTGCTCACACAGCTGCTACCTGAAAACTCACATAGGCGAGTTGTGGAACCTGGGGAGTGTTAGGAAACCAGCTGAGAGGATGTCTACAAAGGCTATCAAGGGCAAATGAAGAGCCCTTGACTTTGCAAATAATTTGTCTCCTCTCAAGGTTTAAAAATACACAACACTCATGAATTCCATAACACTATTTGGATTGTTCTGTTCATAATATGTATTTATTCCAAACACAAGTTGTTAATAGGAAGTACATAAATATAGTACTGTATTCCATTTCATAAGCCATTGTCCCTCAGTATATGTAATAGTCTTTTCCTAGGAATGAGTATGTAAGTGTTTTAAAATAAAATTATATTTCGATTGCTCTAAAAATGTTAAGTTCCTGTCAGAAAACTTTTCTTTTTGCAAAAAATGAATTAGGAATGAGAGGGCTGCTGGCTCAGTTTTCTCATCTGTAAAATTAGAGAGTGAGTATAATGATTTTTAAGACCCTTTTCAGCTTCATCATTCTGGGTTCTAAGAACTGTTTTGTAGTATGAATAATCACCTTACAATATATATCTGTCATCTTTTTAAATCCGAGGTTTATACTCTGGGCTGCCTTACGAGGGGTTCAACTGAAATGAGACTAACAGCTTGTCTAAATTATTGTTCCTTTCTTTTATTCTCTTGGGATGAAGCAGAACGAGTGATAAATGATGAAGTTATTTAAGCACACAGATCAGCAGGAAGACAGAGCCAGGAAGAGAGGTAGCGAGACATGTCAGCATTTCGCCCAGACAGCTTGATCCAGAAAGCAGAAGTGGCATCCTTGATGTTGGTCACAGCTTCTGTGTACTGACCTGTCAACATCAGACACCCTACCACAGGAGCACAGCTATGAGCCTTCCTGGAACCCAGAGGGCCTCATATACAAGTTGCTGTCCTTCATGTATGTGTGCAGGAGAGGAGTCGGTGAACTGTATGAGTTACGTGACGTGAATCCCCAGTGCTGGGCAGGCCTCTCCCACCTTCATTCTGGGACTATTTCTCTAATTTCTCCCCAAACCAGAAAGTTCCTTGAATGAGTTTTTTCTTAGTATTTTCACTGTGGGAAATTAAGAGACTCTTCTTTAGTGATAGTAAGTAATCTTGTACCATTGATAACTTTTTGTATTATAAACCCATTATTAGGAAAAGGGCTTATTGGCTAAAAATATTTATTAACATATTTTGAAGAGAATTGATAGCAGAATATGATCTGCCTCTAAATAACACAAATTATTCAATTTGTAGATTCATAACTATACTGTTTACAAAAAAATAACCTGGTTTAATTTAACATCCATTTTCTGAGCACCTCTTCTGTGTTAGCAAAATGCTAGGGATGAAGGGATCAAACTTTCCTTGCTATATTTTAATATTCCTGGATGTCCTCTTTAGTGTCAGCTCTATTTTCCAGAACTACATATTTATGTATATTTCTTACCTAGCATTTATGATGTGCAAGAACATATCAATAAATCCCAGTTGGTTTTTGGCTGGTTATAAAGCAGCATTCTTGCCAAGATTCTCTGTTCTATATTTTGACTCTGTGCTAGTTGTCAATTTTATAGTAATGATTGTTTTCTAATATAGTCTTCGATTCATACTATGGTGCTGGATTATTTGAACACTACTGACTTGTCTGAAGTCTTAGCACAATTATATGGCAGCTGGTATCATTTACCACAGAAAGAGGAATAGAGTTTTCTCTCTTATGGGTAACTTTACCCTGTTTACTCAGACCCTCAAAGACTGTTTCAGGTATAATTATTTTTAAAGACCATAACCCTTTTATTGTTTTAACAAATGCTTATATCATCAGACAACATACCTTTGGCTGTATTTTGCCTATATAAATTGGCTGAATTGATGTAAGTGAATACTACAAAACTGCAGTCTAACCTAGAGTGAGATATACTCCTGAAAACACTGTAGAATGCCAAAGTTCTCTAGATACCTCCAAAGCTTCATGAATAAGTATCTAGAGATACCAATGCCTACCATATAACCTTGTTATGTCATTAAAATGGTAACTTAAGTCCAAACTTTGTAACTAGATAATTAAAACCCAAATCTGAATATGGAAGAAAACAGATCTTTAAAGGGAAGTGTATAGAAAAGGTGACAGGATGTCATAGAAGGCAAACTCACTTGCTCAACTATTTTCCTATGGGCCTGGTAGTAACTATCAGCGCAAGGATGGAAAGAATATTTCAAACTGTCAAATGAAAGGCAGGTCACCTTGTAAGCTGAATGTATTTGGTGTAAATTCAACTTTTTAGTCTGAGGGTCCATTTCTACTTGCCTACCCTGCAGTCTTGTTATCCGGGCTCCTGGGTTGCGGCACAGGAAACAAGAGCGGCTAGGATCTACCACGCTCCCACTTACTCTCCTGCGTTTCCATAGTTTGTACTCTCAGTTGAACTTCTTAATCCCAGGCTTAGCTGGAGCTGTTGTTTTGTTCTTGGATCCATTCTTCCTTTAAATCCTATGAGAAAGCAACTCTAAAGGAGATCATGAGCTCTTGCTGCCTTTGGTCTTTGAGCAAGAAAGGTGACTATTATGATTAATGAGCTTGTCTGGACTTTGCCCATGGGTTGGTATAGGCTCCCCAGAACATTGAGAGGAGGAGCAGGAAGAGACCCAGCATGCTCTGATGGCAGCTGGCCTCCTGGAAATGGCTAGGCTTGGAGGAGGTGCTTTATCCAGCAAGATGCCCTGTCCTGGTGTGACAGAGACATAAAGAAGGGGATGGCTGCTCACCTACTTACAAAGAATAATTCCACCCCTCTGCTAGCTATATGTCCCTCTGACTCAAGGGTGCTCCCATTAAATGTGGTAATACCCGAAAAAATTGGAGAAATGGCTTGAATATGATACATTGAGGAGCTTACCTATGAAGCAGGATTAGGGTAGAGGAAGATGACCCGGACTGAAACCAGGTTTTCTAGCTCAGAAGGGCTGTCGTCACTACCTAAACCATGCTGAGTTTGGATTGCAACTGTCACTTTCTTGGTAAACTGTGTAGTGGTTATTATGCTGCATAGATTCAGTACTTTTCAATAAGCTTTTCTTTCCTTCAAGAAATGTTCCTTCTTGGTGAGGGGAGGTCTCAGAACTGGGAGTGAGGTCCACAGGATGCTTGTATCAGCTGTGCCTGGACAGTGGAGCCTCATCTAGATTGAAGGGCTTGAAAAGGGGCTGGGTCTAACCTGCTCAGCTTGCTATGGAAGGAGCACCTTTGCACAATTAGTCTTCTTTTTCTAGTTTGCAGAAAAACTTCTAAAATTCTGGTGTTATGTAACCACTATCCCAGGAAGGATATGTGCAGTGCATCCTGGTACTCAAGGTGGGTAGCTCATGGGCATACCTGAATGGTTGCTGCTCACCATTCATGTACTTAAAGAATGACAAAATCTTGTTATTCAAAAATTGGGTAAATGACTGCTTTTTTTTTTTTTTTGATAGGGTCTAGCTATGTTGCCAGGGCTAATGTGCAGTGGCATCATCATAGCTCACTGCAACCTCAAATTCCTGGATTTAAGCAATCCTCCCACTTCAGCCTCCTGAGAAAGTGGGATTACAGACATGTGCCACCACATCCAGCGATTTTACTTAAATTGGTTTGTAGAGACTGGTTCTTGATACGTTGTCCAGGTTGGTCTCAAACTCCTGGCCTCAAGCAACTCTCACATCTTAGCTTCCTGAGTAGCTGAGACAACAGGTGTGTGCCTTCTTGCTTGGCTATTTTTTTTTTTTTTGGTGAGATGGGATTTTGCTTGCTATTTTGCCCAGGTTGGACTTAAACTCTTGGCCTCAAGCAATCCACCCTCCTCCCAAAGTGCTGGGATTACAGCTATGAACCACCACACCCAGCTACTCTGCTCCTGATGAAGCCGACATCCCTCCATCACGGGCATTGGGAAAGAACTCTACCCAGAGATAACTCAGAGGACCTGAATTTTTCTTATTTTTGTTGTGACTCCATCTGTAGCAGCTGTTTCATCTGGGATGAGCCATTTAACACTTAATATCCTTCATTTCCTTACCTGTAAAATGGGGATGTCAATTTTCACATCCAGGGATTGTCCTGATGTTTAAACAAAAGAAAATTCTAGAGAACATTTTGTGAGATTTTGTGAGCTATAATATCCTGAACAAATGCAAATATTAGAAGTGATTATTACTTCCTGTGCACACTTAGCCTCTGATTCACCTCGGGATGGGAAACCAGATGTTCTTGTTTCCTCTGTGCAGTGGCTACTTCAAAGTCTTGCAAAGTCTGCTTCACGATGCTAGGGCAAAGCGAGCCCGTGTGTCGGAAGCAAGGCTGCACTGTGGGCTCTCTGCCACTATTTTGTTGTAGGAGCCTTCTTTAGAAATAAATAACACTGCTTAATCTCTCTGCCATAAAAATATTTATCTTTATGACGTTTATAAATGATAAGAATAAATATTTGTGTGAGACTGAGACAAGCGACGGTGTCCGGAATGCCATCTTCAGCACTCCCAAGCTCCTTTCAGACCAACCTCACTTTTGAAGTCTTTCTCCAGACTCTCATAATCCTCCATAGGTAAACCCTCAACTCGGTTGATGGGGAGGGAAGTGGGTAGTAACTATCTTAAGAAATTCCCCTATCCCAAAATATCTCCTGAGTCATTGCTAATGACTGAAATCCTGTTGTTAGCCATTAATATCTTTAGATTAAAAAATTACCTCCCATGTACTCTTGTGAGATGAAACTTACTAAATGTAGAATATAAATGTCTTAACACAATAACTAAGAAAATGCCATGAAGGCTATGTTAACCAGTTTGATGAAAATATTTCAAATTGTATATAAAACCAGCACATTGTACCCCATGACTGCATTAATGTACATAGCTATGATTTAATAAAAAAAAATTACCTCCCTATTAAAATTCAAAGAATCCCTGGAGGAGTAAAAACTGCTATACATTCACACAAAATGCTTGATTCAGAGGCCAGGAAACTTTTTCTGTAAAGGTTCAGATAGTAAGTATTCTGAACATTATAGGCCATTAAGTTTCTGTTGCGACCACTTAACCCTGTCATTGTAGGGTAAAAGGCAGATACAAATGACACATGGACAAACGAGCATGGCTGTGTTACTATAAAATTTTATGTACAAAACAGGAGGTGGGCTGCTTTGGCCCATGGATTGTAGTTTCTTACCCCTTGACTCAATTGAATCTTCTCAGAGAGGACAATAAGCTGAGAGCAGGAGAAGGTGCAGAAAGGAGGAAGTACCTAGAACCTGGTATCACAAAATAAGAGGTGACCAGCAGGGTGTGAAGATGAGGGACAAAGGGCCTTGGTGAACCCTCAAAGCCAAACTTTGGAAGTGCTAGTCCTGTTTAGCCATTTAGGCAATTTTTTCCTGAGTTGAGATTACTTGACTCAGTTTGTTTACTACATATACTTCTACAATTTTTTATTTAGTACTGGTAAGGTACACCTTTCCCCCCCACTACTTCTTTTTACTGTATTCATTTGTATCATTCTTATTTAGTATATCAATGTAGTAATCACAGGACAAGGCAGCTGCCATTGTACCATTTAACATCTTAGAATACTATTCATGCCATGGAAATTGCTAAACACTAAAAGGAAAATGCTTTTGAATAAAATAAATTCCAACTGTATTACACTCTCCCCTTCCTCTGTTTGTCTTGAACACTTTTTGACACTTGAGTTACATTGTGTATGGTCTGAGAAGTAAAGAATGTTCTGACTTCCTAGAAGCTGTGTATAAAAGAAGCTTTTTCCTTTTTTTTATCCAGACAGCATTTTATTTCAGCATCACTGGTAACTAACGCATGATCCTTAGTCATGACATGTTCTTGGAGTAAAAATAGGATTATTTGTAAGCCTTTTTGAGCCCCATTCAGGTGTCTTATGGGTAAAGTGCACACACATGCTGAGGGGGCTGCGTACTCAGCCTGTGGAGGGCCTGAGCATGCGTGGTGTTCCCGGAGCAGGGCAGGATTTGAGCTAAGACATTGCTCTCTCTTGCCCAGACCCTCTTGTGACAGTCAGTACAACATGGAAGATGATAAATTTAGAATTAGGAATGGAGCCTGCAGCTGTGGCCTAGGCAAGCTGAAACACTACAGAAGGGTCAGTTTTAGCCTTCTTTGGTCTGAGAAGGTTAAAACTGACCACTAGGGTGGAGAGAGGAAGGGCAGCAGGGTGATTAAATTGATACCTTCTTTTTTTTCTCTGAGACACGCTGGCTTCTCTCCACCTTTGAGAATGGGCCCAATGCCTTGGAGACAGTCTAATTACTTTCTATGCATTCATAAGAAAGTTTATTTTTGGTAAAGACGCTCACACTAGAATATACTTGATTGGTTTACACTGGAAAAGTAATTTTGGGACTCATCACCCAAATTACATTAAAAATGCTGAAAAGCATTCCAGTTATTATCTAGTCTAGCCTACTTCTTACTGTATCAGGGAGATGGAGTAACATCCAAATTACTAGGTCTGAATACATCTTGTGTACTTAAATGTGAATTAGTAAGAAAAAACCTTTCTTTGTTAAAGGGACTATCAGCATGCAGCAGGAGGTTTGTACCTGAATTCCTTTCCTCCTTCTGCAGAATAATGTCAGGGATCTGAACACAGCAAAGAGAGAAGACCCTCATCATCTGTGCTGTGCATAGATAGTCCTGGGGGGAAGGGTGGTACTGTGCCTGTGTCAGGGAAACAAAATTAATCCCACTTATGCACCCACATGTGTGCGTGCACACACACACCCCACAGTCGATTCTTGTTTTTCATAGTAGTTTGTTCTATAAAGCCACCACAAACACTGAATTAGAAAATACTAAGCCATTGCCCATAAGAGAAATACAGAGTTAGGTTCCTATGAACCTCTGGTCACAACATTTTTATCAAATGGTCAAGATATAATCTTGTTTCATGGTTTTTCTGGTTAAAGATAACCTTATTTAATATACATAGTTGAATCATTAACATTGAACTTATGACCAACAACACTGTAACTCACACCTGAATAAAGCTTGTCTAACACATGTATGTTCTCTGTAAGGCATTCACAGTCATCCGGTGCTTAGAAACGCTAGACAGCAATTCAGCAGAATGCTTAGGGGTCATCTTAAACAATGAAATCAACAACAAAAAGCACAAAAGTGTGAAAATTGTGGCACTGGATGGGCTTCAAGAGGGATACTTATTTACAAGAGAGCTGAAACAAGAACATGTCACTGCACTTGACCTTAGCAGGAAATGTGTGCATAGGGTGACAAATTTTTCATAGCCCTAACCATGTCTATGAATAATTTTGAAAGCACTGAAGTATTGATTTGGAGATTACAGATGAATTTTAGCAAGCAGGAAAATTCCAAAATACAGAATCCATGAATAATGAGAATCTACTCTATATGTTAACAAAATTTATTTCAAGGAATTGGCTTGCGCAATTGTGGTGACTGGCAAGTCTAAAATCTGTAGGGCAGGCCAGTGAGTTGGAAACTCTCCAGTGGGAGCTGAAGCTGCAGTTGACAGGTGGAATTTCTTCTTCATTGGAGAAATCTGTTTTTCTCTGAAAGCCTTTCAGCTGATTGGATGAGACCCATACAGATTATTAAGAATAACTCCTTTGCTTAAAGTCAGCTAATCGTAGATGTTAAGCATATCTACAAAATGCCTTCACAGCAGCACCTAGACTAGTATTTAACTGAACAATTGGGCACTACGGTATAGCTAAGTTTGCCAAAAACTAAGCACCACAGCACCCAGTTCATTTTCCTGGAAGAATAATGTGAGAGCTGTAGCTCTTAAACCCTACCTGTTGGCCTGGATCATGGTGTTTGTTTAGATCAAGTCCTACTCTGGAGAGGGACCTCATTCAAAGCACTAACAAAAGTAGGCATGTTAAGAGACCTTTTTCGAGTTGTTAAGGAGTAGGGATCAAATGAAGCCTCTCCTTTTGACTCATCAAATATGACCCATCTTCTTGTCTAATTAAATAATTTTCTTACATGTGTTGATTTAGCTCTTTTAAGTTTCACCCAGCAGTCAGGTGTTCAGTTCCTGCCCTGAAATTAATGAGAGGGCTTTGACTGCACCCAGCCCATGGGCTGATGTGTCCTCTTAGCAGTGTTATTAGGTAGTAGTGGTGTTATTGCCCAGGCTCTAGACCAGGGGTCCTCAAACTTTTTAAACAGGGGGCCAGTTCACTGTCCCTCAGACTGTTGAAAGGCCAGATTGCGGGTCCTGGGACAAGTCGACTGCTAAGCAGGACAGGCAGCAGCGGCAATAACACCCGGCAGGCTGGATAAATGTCCTAGGCCAGCCGCATGTGGCCTGTGGGCCGTAGCTTGAGGACGCCTGCTCTAGACTACCAGACTTCCTAATTTCTCTTGGGATCATGATGCTTAGGAGAAAAGGGGGGGAGAGCCCTTGCCCTGTACTCTAGCCTCTTGATAGTCAAAGTGTGGAGCATGGACCAGCAGCATCATTTAAGAACTTGTTAGAAATGTACAGCCCCAGATGAACTGAGTCAGAATCTACATTTTTAGCAAGACTCCAGGTAATTCATATGTACAGTAAAGTTTCGAAAACCTTATTCTAGGCTATAGGTAGCTATCTGGAGCCTTCTAGCCTTCAACCCTCATTGCTTAGGACCTGAGCCCTAATCCATCTTTGCACCTATTTTGAATTGGATATCCCAGAATAACCCTGATCCTCTGGCACTGGTGGGTGGATACCTCCATCTGCTTCCCACAGTTGGAAGCCCTTAAATATCCCAACCTGCCAAACTGGCCCGCATTTTTCCTCCCCCTGTTTGGGCATGACAGTCTATTCCCAGGCCTTCCCCAGGAACATTTCTTCTGCCCCATTCTATCCCATCCTGCCCTGTGTTCTTGCCAGTTGTCTTTATCTGGACCCCCCTATTGGATTCGCCAGAGTTATGTGAGAAGGAGTGACTGGAACTCCCTCTGCAGCACTGACTTGGACAGATTCAAACACCAATGAAAACAGTTCAGAGAGGAAGAGGTTCAGCTGAGAGATTCAGAAAGCAGGGCTTCAGTTTCCGGGATTCCCATTTTTGGGGTGAACTTGACCTCTAAGTAAGCCTCTACTACCTCAATCCTAAATTGATGAGAAAGTCAGCTTTGAACACATCTCTGAAACCCATTAAACCAGTTTGGAATTTAAAGGTTTTTCCAAACATTTGCTTTTGAGGCTGGTTTAGCAAGGAATCTGTGGCTAGCAAGGAGTTACACTACTGACTTTACCAGAAGTCTAATGGTGCCTTTTGTTTTCATTAAGCATGAAATCAATTAACCTGTTATTATGGGATATCCCTATGCCATGGAGTCAAATGGTTAATTGAGTGGCATGTCTTTAATAACACAGTCTGTAATTATAAAGCTATTTTCAAAGCTACATCTATGATCATTCCCCAAAAAGGAGGATTTCTCACCACGAAAACCAGATTTAGGTTTGGACAGCAATTACTCATGTTTCCTTTTCCTGGCATTAGGACTGCAGGAGTAGACGATGGACAGGTTCCAAAAATAATCCCAGGCTTTTCCCACTTAAAGTATGTCAATTTCTAGGCTTGTCTCCCATGTCTCCAGAAGAGGAAAACATATACATAATCACACACCACACCACCAACTTTGGCCTGCAATTTGCTGAGGGCCATTTTTTTGACTGGTCTGAATTACCACACAGTTAATTTGATTGCCATTGCATCCAACTGGACTAAGTGCATATCGATAGATGTGCAAAGTTACTTGAGCAAAGAAAATTAATTATACAAGTGAACTGGCTTAAACATGCCCGGAACACTCTTAAACTGCACAACTCTGGGGTGCCATTGTTGCCCTTGTAAATGGAGTCCATTTGCAGTTCACAGCCTGTACAGAGCAGCCCCTGGGAACACTCTTTCCTCCCTTCTGTGTGGTTGATGTCTTGTTATTTGTCCATTTCAGCCCTAATATCACCTCTTCAAAAAGGTCTCCTTGCTCATTTCATTCAAATGAGCCCTACCATCATTCCCTAATCACCCAAGTTTTTTTCTTCATGGTACTTACAGTTTGAAATGAACTAATTTAGTTTCTGCCCCTCAATACCAAACTGGAAGTTTCTAGAGGTCAGAGATACTGTCTATCTTGTTAGAAACCTGTTGGATACCCAATAGTTACCTAATAGGTATTTGTTGAATGGGCAACTTTGATACTCAGTATGTGCTTTTGAAACAATCCCTACAAAATGGCAGATTACTTCAAAAATCTTTTATCTGATCGCCAATATGCTAAGGTAAACTTTTTTCCATGAATATTTTTCCTAGAAGTCTTTGTTTTGTATAGTTTTTTCTTCCCTATTTTATTTTTTCTTGTGTCCCTGCTATCTTAATTAAGGTACAAATAAGGACCTTAAATATCCTTAACACAGAAGAACCAACTGGTATTTGAAAGCCAATTGATATCAGGCACTGTTACAAAGTAATAAAAACCACCATCCTTACATCAGTGATGAGCCAAGATATAAATGTGAAATTTGGTACTTTTAAATTATTCCAACTATCCTTAATGCTTTTAAGGATTGAGAGGGAAGAGGACATTCTTAATTTTTCATTCTTTGCTCCATATGTTCAGAATCAAAAAGACATTCCTTCAATATATGTATATTTTTAATGTAATACAAATTTTAACACCAATTTACAGAAAGAAAAGTTGTCATAAGGAAATATGTGATTAATTACTGAGGTTGGTATAGTTGACCCTTGAACAACACAGGTTTGAACTTCATGGATCCACTTATATGTGGATTTCCTTCTGCCTCTGTCTCCCCTGAGACAGCAAGAGCAACCCCTCCTCAAGCTGCTCCATGTGAACATGACAAGAATGAAGATCTTTATGATGATCCTTCCACCTGATGAATGGCAGATATATTTTCTCTTCTTTATGATTTTTTTTTTTGAGAGAAAGTTGCTTTGTCACCCTGACTAGAGTGCAGTGGTGTCATCATAGCTCAAAGGATCCTCCTGCCTCAGCCTCCTGTGTAGCTGAGATTATAGGCATGCACCACCATGCCCAGCCAATTTTTCTATTTTTAGTAGAGAGAGGGTGTTGCTCTTGCACGGGCTGATCTCAAACTCCTGAGCTTAAGCATGTCTCCTACCTTAGCCTCTCAGAGTGGTAAGATTACAGGTGCAAGCCCCCATACCCAGCTATGATTTTCTTAATAACATTTTATTTCTCTGGCTTACTTTATTGTAAGAATACAGTTACAGTCTATAACATTTATGACATCCAAAATATATGTCAATCAATATTTTATATTATTGGTAAAGTTTCTGGTCAATAGTACACTATTAGTAGTTAAGTTCTGGGGAAGTCAAAAGTTATAACCAAATTTTCAGCTTCTTGGGGGGATCTGTACCCCTAACTCCTACATTGTTCAAGAGTCAATTGTACAATCATGGCAGTTACAGAGGCATGTGAGTTAACTTGGTCTGAGATAGTGAAGAGTCTATGAAAGTTGGTACTGAGTCTCAGGGTCTTAAAAGATACAATTGGCTTAATGTAACCACGTTAGATTGTATAAAAAAAAAATCAGCACATGTACCCCACATATGCATGAATGTATTCATGATCTATGTGTGTTTGACTTAATAAAAAAAATTTTTTTAAAAAGATACATAGTAGAATTCTTTATTTAAGCCTTAATAGTTTTCAATAGCAGGATTGAAATATTTCCCAGCACATCTGATGAGCCAGCCAGGAAAACTGCTATCAGATATCCATTTCCATCAGTCAGTTATCAAGGGCACCTCCATGGAATATCAGGGACAGGAGAACAGGGAGGACAGTACAGGCCTGGTAAGCTCCTGTCCACTTGAGGCACTCTGGTATGAGTCTATGGGAGATGACAGGTGCCAAAGGAGCTGCTTTCAGAAGGCAGCTGAGTCATTGGTCTGTGAGGATAATTCCCTTGAGTTCCTATCACCTGTTCCTGGAGAACTCCAAGGGCCACAGTGCTGGCACATTGAGGGTTTCCAGGAGGTCACCAGGAAAAAGGACATTGTGGTATTCATGGAGGGCTTGGGCAGGCCCAGCTGGAAGCATGTAACAAGGAGGGATATGGGTGGCTGGAGCAGGAGAGGAAGAACATAACAGGAGACACATGTTTGTGATGTGTTGTGAGGACACTGGGGTGTCACTTCTAGCTGTGACTTTGAGGGGCCCAGACGTCCTGCTATTGTTGTGATTCATAGGTCAAGGAGCTAGACAAATTAGCTTACAGAGCTTGAATGGAGATATTTAAAGAGAAGAGTTGGGCACATAATGTGGTGGAAAGATGTGAGCAAAAGGTTGGTAGTGAAAACCTGCATATGGTCATCCAGAGATAAGGTATTATTGAGGGGGGGTGACAGGAAACCATAAAGATGAACTGTAGCCAGAATCAGAAGCCACTTTCTGTGACCTGAGTGTTTGTGTCCCCTCAAAATTCATGTGTTGAAATCCGAGTTTCCAAGGGTATAGTGTTAGAAGGTGGGCCTTTAGGGAGATGATATGAGGGTGGGGTCCTCATGATTGTGATTAGTGCTTTCATAAAAGAGGCCCAAGGAAGTTCTTCTGCCCCTTTTACCATGTGAGAAAATGGGCTCTCACCAGACACCAGGATCTTGGACTTCCCATCCTCTAAAACTGTCAAAAATAGATTTCTCTTATTTACAACCTATATAGTTTGTGGGATTTTGTTATAACCACCTGAACTACAACATCCTTGAATGGCCACACTGAGGAGATTGCCATTGATGGCTGATCAGAAAGACAGTGATACGAGGAAAGCAAGATTCAGGGAGATTTACCTGGCCCAGGTGTTTAACAGTGATTTTATACTTCCTTGAGCAGTAGAAACATTTTGTGAAATGGAATCTAATGATTTCATTGTATAGGTGTGAAGTAAGACCAGAGTGGTAGAAAGAGAGGAAAAGTAGGTGGAAAAGCTGGCACCTTGGGTACCTGTGATGCCCCCTCCAGTTACTTCTCAATGGTGGGATAGTGAGTGAGTTTAAAATTTTTTTTCAACCTGTATTTTTAAAATTTTCTATAATTAAATATTTATTGCCTTTGTAATTTAAAAATTCAAGCCTGTTTTTAAAATGAAAACAATTCACTGCTTTGCTTTTAGAATCAGTTCATAGTTCATGTCCTCAGAGTAACCTCTCTTCTTCCTCAGGACCTCACAGATTTTCCTCTAGCATATCTTACATGTTCTTAGTAATTGTGGATTGATTCACAAGGGCATTCAATGCCCAGGGCCACCTCCCAAACCAGTCTGTAAACTTACTCATTCATCAGTAGGTGCTCAGTTAATGCCCATCAGGTGATGAAAGATCGCTCTGCTGAACTGGGTAAAAGAAGGATCAGGTGGCCATTAAAACCCTGTTTGCAATGCGACCTATAGCTTTAGGAACTTGTGCTTATCCTTTGAATGTTTTAAAATCAATTACTAAATTCCCACTGCTATCTGAAATTATGTGAACACTGTTATTTTTGGGCTCCTTGGCCAAAAAGACTGCATCTCAAGAGACTTTGCCACTGACTCAGGACAATTTAATCTTTTACTAATTAGGTTGGGACACCAAAAAAAGTGTGGGAGGCTGGATGCTAATACAGCTCAGACTAAAGGAAATGCCAGTGTGTTGGGTAACTTGCTCCACGTGTTACTTGCAGGCTTCAAACCTGCCAGATGTGAGTTTCATAGGTATTTCAAGTCACACCTCCACCTGCCCACGCTAAGCTGTTTTGCTCTCTCATGCTCTCTTCCTCTGCCCTTGTGTCACATGTCTCTCTCACACACACTATCTCGGTGTTGTGCTTTCCTTTGTTAACTTTTTCAATCAGACTTTGGTTTTATAGATCTGTATGTTTCAGTAATCCTAGTTTCTTTTGGATCATTGGATTCACAGAGGTTTTCCTTTACCTCTCCAATTCTTGTTTCCTCTGATAAGTGCCTAAGGAGAAATAGATAAACATGAACAAGGAAGCAAATAGCAAAAAACAGTCCCTGAGGCTTTTAGATTGGACCCATTTCATTAGGAAACAACAGCAAAAATTCCTAAACAACTGGAGACCAGGTTGATGTATAGATGACTTGTTCTCTTTAATAACAGTCTGAAGGAAGTTGTGGTGATGAGTCAGGGATTAACACTGTAACTCTTTACATGAATCTCTGATCCATTAGCACCATTGAGCTTAATGGAATTCATTGGTCTCTGTCCTCATCATCTTAATGCCTATGTTGTGCAATCAGAGATCAGTTTTGCAATGGCTGGTGAAAGCAAAGGCCTACTATTGAAGAGTTCCAGTGCAGAGGAAGGAAATATGGCTTCCTGCTGGCTGAAGCAGCTCACCTAAAAGAAAAGGGAATAGATAAAGGGAAAGGTGTTTCTGGGAGATAGGCCCAAAGCTGCTTCCGTTTCCTTGTAGCTATCAGGACACTATGACCCAAAGTGACGAAAGGGAATTAAGTGCATCCTCCCACAAGCTCCTACCAAGCTAGGCCAGAAACACTCATCTGTCCCCATGTGGAAGATCAGAGTCATGACATCTGTGGTTTGACTCAGATGCCTCCACTTCTAGAAGCCAGCTAAAGCTAACCAACCTGGGATTTCTACCTGGAGGATTCCAAGAAACAGTTCAGGGGAGCTCTGGGGCTATAGTGAAACTGGGTTTATGGGTATGCTCCAGAGCCATTCTGAGTCCAGGGGGTTGTCCCTGGTATACTCCTTCATTCTCTCAGCGTCTGGAAACCACTGAACTGAGGCTGGCCGTAAGATCTTCTTTCTTTCTCCTGACCCACAGTGGGCTGCACATTTCCATTGCTTCATTCCTGCTGCCAGAGCCTGCCCAGGTTTATCACCTTTCATCTAGATCAGAACTGAGAGCAATTCTATCTCTTGGGCCAGTTCCAAATAATTGGTAGGGGCTACCAGACCCCTATGTTGAGAAAGCTTTTGAGTTGAGTGGCAGAGTTGTCCATTAGTGGGATTGCCAGTGGGTTTATGGGTCTGTGGCTTGCATTCTGTGTATTTGTGAATGTAATCTAGACAATTATAATAGTCTTCTAAGTAGTATACTTGCTTTTATTTCCCTTCAGGAAAAAAGATTTAATCTTCCAGAACCATTTTTTTACTAACATCCTTATCAAGAAAACTTTAACCCCACTCTACTTTAGCAACTCAGATGTGTTCTATGATTGTGATTGATCTTTCTATGACTAACATGTATATGTACACGTAGTCATACATTGTAATGTATGCACGTATAATTATACACAGGCATGTATATATACTCAGGTGTGTGTGTCTTCTGTTACTCTCTTGCCAGCAGCCTCAATCTCTTTGCCCCCTTCCTTTTGCTGTGCTTAGTCTTACAAACCTTTCTCTGTGGATCAACCCAACCATTTTCCTTCTCTCTTCCTGGGTAAGGAATCCTGAAGGTGGATAAAGGAATTGACACTCTTGTGCTTCGGGTTCTAAACAACTTGTGTCCTCTGACCTCAGCCAGGTTATTAGCATAGTGACACTTTCCTGGGCCCCTGGTCAGCATCTTTTCCTTCTTCCCTGTTTCTCTCAGCTGCCATCCTAACCCTCATCACTCTGCCCCGGTCCTCTTCCCAACCATGGTCACTTTTTTCTCAGCAGAGGACCGAGGCTTTTGTCTTACTCAGTTCTGGCTTCTATAACAGAATACCATTAGACTGCTGGCTTAAACAACAGGTATTTATTTCTCATAGTTTTGGAGGCTGAGAAGTCCTAGATCAAGGTGCTAGCAGACTTAGTTCTTAATAAGGGTCTGTTCCTGGTTGCACATGGCCACTTTCTTGCTATATTCTCACATGGCAGAGGAGAGGGAGCTCTGGACTCTTCCTCTCTTATAAGGACACCGATCCTGGCCAGGCGTGGTGGCTCATGCCTATAATCCTAGCACTCTGGGAGGCCGAGGTGGAAGGATTGCTCATGGGTTCAAGACCAGCCTGAGCAAGAGCAAGACCCATCTCTAAAAAACAGCTGGGCATTATGGCGGCACCTATAGTCCCAGCTACTCAGGAGGCTAAGACAAGAGGATCGCTTGAGTCCAAGAGTTTGAGGTTTCTGTGAGCTATGACGCCAGGGCACTCTACTGAGGGTGACAAAGTAAGACTCTGTCTTGAAAAAAATAAAAAATAAATAAAAATAAAAGCACCAGTCCCATCATGGAGCCTCTGGCCTCATAACCTCATCAAAACCTAATTAACTTCCAATAGCTTTACTTCCAAATATTATCACATTGTGGATTAAGCCTTCAATACATGTGTTTAGGAGTAGGACACAACCTTCTATCTTCACAAACTCCCTCAATTCCCACCCTTAGAACTATAGGCTCTCTGTAGCCATCTCACCTTCCAGCCCCTTCCTCTATTTTCAAAGGGAAAATTACATTTTCTCCTGTCCAGAGCCTCCACTGGTGCTCTGGATCCAATCTTTCATGGGCCTTCGCTCTCTCCATTATTCCCTTTTTCTTCCTTTTCCCATTTCTGGACCCTCCCCTGCAACATGAGAATATGGTCAGGAATCTCTCTTCTTAAAAACCCTCTCTCCCCAGCCTGCCTGCCACTGTCCCTCTCCTTCACAGCTGTGTTCCCTCATGACCTCCTCCTCTCACCTGTCTTACCTGTCCACTTGGCAGCAGACCCTATCATTTGTCTTAGCTTACTTGATACCAGGCCTTCTTGATTCTTCTCTTTCCCTTTAATTAGTCCTCCTCAACATCTGCCCTTTAAATGATAGGGTGGCCTAGAGATTTGAAACTGGGTCTCTTCTAATGCCAAAGGCTGATCCTGTAAGCAACACTACACGCTCCAGTTCCTTCAGAGATGCCATGCCACAAGGTGAGGAGTGAACTCGGCTCTGGAAGGTGGCCTATTGTCATACCTGGGCATGAAGAGGCTCCAGAAAGTGACATTCTTACCAACAAAGGGAAAAGGTTGAACAACATTAACATTCCACAAATTCCTCATCTACTCTGCTGCCTCTGTGGCCTCCTCTTTAGCTCTGGCTAAAGAATGTGAAAAATGTAAATTTCCTGTTGAATAAGATGCTGGTATTTAACTATAAGTAATGTCATGAAAAGGGCACCTAAAGACCTACTTACAGTGTGAGCAGCAGCCAGAACTAACCTGCCTTCCTTGCTTAGAGACCTGAGACCTCCAAGGGACCACCAGGGCTTTGTGAGAAGAAACCTTTCTCTAAGTCCTTGACGCTAGAGTTAGAACCCTCACATAATGGAGAAGAAAAAATAAAAAAGAAAACTGCTTTACATTCCTTTATGAGATGGGGGATGCACTCTGAGTGGGAGGTGTTGGTCTCAGGGTCTCAAAAAGGTTTGAGAATTGACACTGGACTCTTCCCAGTTGGTTTGGTTGGGATTGGTCTAGGGTTTATTAAACAGAGCCATAGATGTGAAACCAGCAGGTCTATGCTTTCTGAGGCCTGTAGGGGAAGCCAGAAAGCTTAGACCCTAGGCAGGAACAGCTCAGCAGCCTCTTTGAGCTCTGGTGAATGTTAGCATCCTGGGAAACCAGGTGGTACCTGAAATCAAACACCTCTTTGTAACCCGGATCCTGGATTTCTTTTCCTGTGGCCTATGATGACGAAGGAAAAGCAGCCCTTGGAAACCGAAATCCAGAGGTAAACAAATGAAAAGCTCACAAACTAACTGGGAGAAGTTTCACTTCCTCTACAGAATGTGGGTTTTGAAACAATAATGCTACTTCATAAGCCACATTCCAGTCTCAAGAGGCCAGTGACTGTAACCATTCATTGCCATAGACAATTAGTCTCTCAAAGTCTCTCTCAAGCCAGGGAGGCTTTTGTGTCTGCCCTACACCAGCTCTGGATAATGATTTTGGATGATGCTGTTGCCACAGTGAGGCGTGTCCCAAGATGTGAAAGTATAATCAACCCCCCCATTTGAGAAAACAGAGTGCTAATTTCCTAAAGTGCTTAGTCACTTTTAGCCACTGATTGTCTCCTCTGTGATTGGACACAGTGTGAGCCTGAGTGAGTCATCTACTGGGTCAAGGCAAATACAGAAGAAAACAGTAGGGCTTTTTATTAATCTCAGATTTATTGGTTAAATGAATTTGGCATTTGGTTGGTGCTCCTTGTACCTCATAATTTCATTTCTTTCTCTCTCCCTTTTTTTTTTCTTTAAAGAAAGAGCCTCAGGAAATAAGATTTCAGCTGTTTTGATAGATCAGCATTAAGGGCTTACCTTACAGTTTTCTTAGAAATAATACAGAGGGCTTTCTTTCTTCTATACTTGGTGCTACAGATTCTTCTGTTATTTAGCCTATGGGCAGAATCCTTACTTTCTCTTACTTCCCAGCCCCCAGGGGAGTTATGGAGTGCAAAAAGAAATGAAAATATAGGTATTTAGCAGAACTGCCCACCCAAAATGAATCTAACCCAATTCCAGATGACTTGGCTCCATTTGGAATGGGACTTTATTATTGTTTTCTTTTTTGCCTTTGAGATTGATTTTCATTACTCATTATTTCCCTAAGTGAATGAAAACTGAAAACTATGGGTACTACATTTTAATTAGGGCCAGTAGTTTTCCAACAATTAGGAATTTAACTGATGTTTTCAAAGATTCAACTTGCTGGCAAGAAAAAAATCTTTTTTTTTTTTTTTTGAGACAGAGTCTCATTGTCATCCTGGGTAGAGTGCTGTGACATCATAGCTCACAGCAACCTCAAACTCTTGAGCTCAAGTGATTCTCTTGCCTCAGCCTTCTGAGTAGCTGGGACTATAGGTGCCCTCCACAATGCCAGGCTATTTTTTGTTTGTTTCTTTGTTTAGCAGGCCTGGGTGGGTTTGAACCCACCAACCCTAGAGCATGTGGCTGGCGCCCTAACCACTGAGCAATGGGCACCCAGCCAAGAGAAAATACCTTTTGCTCAAATTTTTCATATGTTAATGCTGGAGGGCAGGGAAAACCATTTGTGTTCCAAATAAAATATGTTCAAATGTGGTCAAATAGTGAACTTGGGTTTATTAGAAGGTTGATAGAATCTCCTAGTTCTAGTCTTTTACTTCCTAAAGATTTGAGGAACCCTTGTAGGTATCAACACAAACCTGATGCTTTACAAATATCACCTCTATGGAGCACTTACTTTCCTCATTAACATCTGTTGAGTGAGTTGAGAAGGAAAAAAGAAAATACACTCTTTCAACAGTAGACCCTCCAAAAGAATGATTTTAAAAAGTCATTCATGACTCTTATAAGAGCGGAGCCAGAATACATTGATACATTATCTACATTCTCCATTTGTGAATGTAAAGACATCAAAGTTAATTTGCCCGGCACAAAATTAGGAAAACAAATTAATATCTCCATTTTATTTGAAAAGTCTAATTAATCACCTATTTGCCTCATCACTTGAACAAGTAAAGAAACTTGCCATTTATAGGAATATGGTTTTTGTCATATTTTGTCTATTACTTTTTTAAATTATCTTAAGGCTATTAACTTGCTTATTACCCCTTCCTGTTCACTTTCAAAATGCTTCTTTTTTCTTTCTTTCAGGTAACAAATACCTGTTGAGTTTCTATTTGTATCAAGCAGTGTTGAGATGAATAGGTAAAGGTCTCCCTGGGTCAAGAATACAGGGGTCTCAGATTAAAAATGAGCAATGAGAAATGTTGGGTATGTTGTTATACCCAAAGTGAGCGGAATAGAGAAACGCCAGCACACTGAGTCCAAATTAAGCAAGGGTCCTTTATTGATTGGCCGGACCAAGAGCAGGCTCATGCCTTAAAGTCTCTCCACCCCTAGAAGCAGGGGTGGAAACCTTTTATAAGGGGCTTTCAGTAGGGCATGGGGGAGTTCTTAATGCAAGCCAAATTTGACAAGAGCCAACACCTGGTAAGGGGAGTCCTTACAAGGGGAAGCTGGGGTTTTGCAGTTATTACTAAACTCAGCTGAGCTTCCTGTCTTAAAGGGAAAGTGTTGAAAGCCCCCAGCAAGATAGAGTTGGAGCATAACAATGTCACCAGGAAGAAATCTAGACATTGTAAGGGTACAGCTGCAGAAAAACTTAACCAAACTTCAGTGGTCTAGTGACCTGGGGAAGTGACGTGTATTTTGAGTTTGTTTTAAAAAATTAGTTTCAAGAACTCAAATGCAATTGAAGGGAGGACTTGTGGACACAACGCTGGACATAGTAATAGGCAGAGAGATTATATATTAGATGTGTTAAAATGTTTAGTACTAACCTTTCTTATCTTTTCTTTGTCTAAGTGGATATTTCAGAATATCAGAAATTTTCTTTTTCAGAATTTACTAAAAAACTTTTTTCTAAATGCAATATGTTGATTTTTATAGACTCTTAAAGTAGGGGGGGTGTGTTCTTTTGTTTGGAAAAGAAGATTTAATTATATCTTTTATAGCAATTACATCATGATAGCAAACTGAGCTGGTAATATATCAATGATTCAATAAAATTGACAAACGAAGTAACTGAAAAAAATATAAATTGTCTTAGCCAATACATTTGCAGCTTTTTATTATCTTAAAAAAATTTTATTGTTGGGTGGTGCCTGTGGCATAGTGAATAGGACTCCAGCCCCATATACCGAGGGTAGAGAGTTCATACCCAACCCCAGTCAAACTGCAAACAAAATAGCCATTGTAGCAGGTGGCTGTAGTCCCAGCTACTTGGGAGGCTGAGGTAAGAGAATAGCCTAAGCCCAAGAGCTGGAGGTTGCTGTGAGCTGTGATGCCATGGCACTCTACCAACGGTGACAGACTGAGACTCTGTCTCTTAAAAAAAAAAAATTTATTGTTGTCCTTGGAACTCAGAATGTACAACTAATTATTAAATTGTGCTTTAAATTGGACATGTCATTTACCTTGAAAACTGGACAATTCAATTGTTTGGTAACTATCTACATCCAAGGATTCAGCATTGAATGAAAACTTTTTATCTCATTCTCAGCTCTATATTGGCTCCAGAATCCAGATTTTGTGTCCCAGATTCTGGGAGGGGATAGTGAAAGGGGGAAAATGACTTGACCAGTGCCCACTTCCCCTAAATGGTCAAAGGTGAATTCACATTGATATGATCAACCAGTGAATGTTTAAAATCTGCCAGGTTCAATTCTTTTTAATCCCTGTAACATTGCTGAATGCAAAATTTAAAAAACAAAAAAATATATAGTTTTGCTGAGCTCCTTGGAGGAGAAGCTATAAGAAACAAAAATAATAAATATAAATAAAGATCATCTGATCAGAACTTCTGTTTCCTTAAGGACTCACGGAATACTTATGACCTATTCATTCCTACCATATTTGCTTATGTTCTAGACATCAGAGTATAAGGCCTTATCTGTAAATTTCAAGATCAATCAAGCAGGTTAGGAGAACTCTGAGTAAAATCTGAAACCAGAATTGCCTGATCCTTGTCACTAGGTTATATTATGTAACGTTCATGTAACATAAATAGACAATGCTGCCACTTAGAACTTAAGTTAAAGCACTGAAGTCAGAAGAGAGCTGATTGTGTTTGCAAATGGAAAAAGTAACTATTTCCTTTGCTCTTATTAACTACTTCTTCAACCCTCATTCCTGCTTCTAGGGTTTTTTAAATTAAAGTATAGTCATCCAGGGCTAGGCACAGTGGCTTACACCTATAATCCTAACACTCTGGGAGACAGTTAATTGATTGCCTGAGCTCAGGAGTTCAAGACCAGCTGAGCAAGAGCGAGACCCCATCTCTCTTTTTTTTTTAATTGAATGGTAACTATGTACATTAATGCACTTCTGGGGTACAGTGTGGGAGACCCTATCTCTTAAAAATAGCTGGATGTTATGGTGGGTGCCCATAGGCCCAGCTACTTGAGAGGCTGAGGCAAGAGGGTCATTTGAGCCCAAGAATTTGAGGTTGCTGTGAGCTATGATGCCATGGCACCCTACCTAGGGTGACAAAGTGAGCCTCTGTCTCAAAAAGTAAAATAGTAAAGTATAGTCATCCCTCAGTATTCTCAAGCAATTTGATACCAAAATAGGAGGCTGCCCAAGTCTCCTTTCAAAAAATGATGTACTATTTGCATGTAACCTACATACATCTACCTATATACTTTATCTTAAGATTATTTATAATACCTAATACCACATCTACACATCACATCATTCATGTGAATTCAGTGCAGTACTTGGCATACTGTGCGACAAATTCAAGTTTTGATTTTGGAACTTTGTGGATTTTTCTTCTTTTCCAAATACTTTTTATCCCCAGTTGGTCAAATCCATGTATGAGGAACCTACAGATATGGAGGGCACCAGCTCCTACGTGATTAGCTCCTTAACCTCTTGACTAAAAAGACTGCTATACAAATAATATTCCACTCGTATAGAAGTGATCTGAGGATGTCATTTATACAGCTATAGTTCCAAAGATATAGCTAGAAGACACAGATTGTCTATCTGTGCAACTAGCCATCTGGGCTGTTCAGAGGATGGTGAGGACATGGCAACTGCCTGGCAGGCCTCCCAGGAATTTCAAGGCTATGGCTACTGTACTCTGGTGGGTTGGACTGCTGCCCAGCTTTCCCATAACCCCCAAGGCCACCATGGAGTGAAGGCACTATGAGATTTCACACAACACAGAATAAGCATGTGATTCTGTCACCAGCAAAGCAAATTCCCACCTCTCCCTTTCTCCCCTGCAAGAAACAAAAATTTGGAAAGAATTTGATATTTCAAACAAAGCACTGAAATAGTCATCACTGGGGAAAACTAGTTGATGAGACCCTCTTATTTTACAACTTACTAAGTATTTTACTTAAATTACTTGGAACTTTAGGGCCCCTGAAGGTCTTAATCTGACTTTACAAGAAAACACAAGGATAAGTTTAAAAGAGGAATCAACCAATTAATTCATCAATAAGTTTTTAGTGAGCCACATGGTAGGTGTCATGATGACACAAAAAACAGGTAAACTCTACCCCCAAGTACTTTACTAGTTAGGTCTGCAGGTTCTTTGGATGGTGGAGGTGGGAGTAGTGGAGGTATTTTTTGTTTGTTTGTTTGTTTTGAGACAGAGAATCTCAAAACAAGGTAGAGTACTGTGGCATCATAGCTCATAGCAACCTCCAACTCTTGGGCTCAAGTGATCCTCTTGCCTCAGTTTTTCTATTTTTAGTTGAGATGGGGGTTGCACTTTTTGCTCAGGCTGGTCTCAAACTTGTGAGCCCAGGCAATCCACTTGCCTTGGCCTTCCAGAGTGCTAGGATTATAGGCATGAGCAACCATGCCTGGCCGAGTAAGATTTTATAAACCTATACATCATGTGAGAAACAATATTGAGAAATGGATAATAATAACAAAAGTAGATATGTAAGAAGTCAGTGTTGGTAAGACAGGGAACCTTGACTCAGATAAAGAGGGACTCACTGTAAGTGGAGATACCACGATAACTCCAGATATTTGCTGGAACCTAGTTCTACTAGGACATATATTATATGTGGACATATAATAGTAAAAACAAACGGACAAAACCATAATCCTGTCCTTATGGAGCGTAACCATTCCACATGTGTGATGGTTAATTATATGTGTTAACCTGGCTAGGCTATGGTACCCAGTTGTTTGGTCCAAAACAGTCTAGATATTGCTATGAAAGTATTTTTTAGATGTTATTAAAATTTAAACCAGTAGACTTTGTGTAAAGCAGATTATCCTTCATAACTGGCTTAGATGGTGGCCTTGTACAATTGGCTGAAGACAATTCACTGAGATTCTCTGAGAAGAAAGGAATTCTGCCTATAGACTGTCTTCTGACTCAAGGCTGCAACATTAACTTTTTCCTGGGTCTCTAGCCTGCTATGCAGATTTTGGATGTGCTAGTCCCTACAATTGCATGAGCCAATTTCTTAAAATAAATCTCAATCTCTCTCTCTCTCTACACACACACACACATATATATGTATGTATATATGCACATACAATATATACTATATATTATAACATATAATAATGTATATTAGTTCAGACATATTAGTTCTGTTTCACTGGAGTAACACTGTGGGAGATGGACATTGAACAAATGTGGTAATAATACGGTATTTCTGAAATGCTTACCGATGCTTTAGTTTCTTGTTATTTCTTTCTTTTGCTCATCCCTCAGGCCAAGCGGTTTGATGCTCGGTGCCCAATGCTTTAAGGCAGATGTAACAGAAAGAAATGAATCTTTCTGGCTTTGGTTTCCAAACCCTTAAAGCCCTTAAGGCACTGTAGAGAACTCCAGTCAGAGCCTAAGGAGAGAAGGGTCTCCCCTGGGTCTATGGAAGGGGATGTGGGGAGGACACAAAGAGACCAGAGCTGTCTGTCTTAAAGACCAGTTGGGCTGGGGGGGTTGTGAGGAAGCAAGACGCTAGCTGGGTAAGCCCAGCTACCCTGCATGGTAAGCCCAGACAGACTGTTGTTACATGCCAGGAAGAGAGTTCTGGCTTCCCAAAAGACACAAAGAAGCCATAGGAGATTCCCCATCACTTGTGAAGGGGCAAAGAGACAAGGAACTCATCTTCGAGGCAGGCAATCTACAAGCCTCAGTGACCTACAATTAGGAGAACAAAAGATGTGGACACCCTTGTGGACAGGTGACTCAAGAACAATAGGCCTTCACCAACCCAATGGTTGGTGAAGGTACAACTTGCCTTTCCAGAAGGTTAGACAACACCAGAGAAGGAAGGAAACTCCAAGTTGGTGGAAACAAATTTCTACCACTCTATAGAATGCAAACTTAATGGTTTAGATTAAAACATATGTCTTAGTCACTTGAATAGTGACAAGTACCATACAAGAGTGAGAAGGCTCTGAAGAACTGAGAGATGGCCTCTCAGGAAGGGTGGAGCCCAATTGGGTGAGAGACCAGGTCACACAGGCCTGTGCAGTGCAGAGAGTTTATATTTCAGGTGACATAGAAAGCTGTTTAAGGATTTTTTTTTTTGAGATGGAGCCTCAAGCTATCCCTCTGGGTAGAGTGCCATGGCATCACAGCTCACAGCAATCTCCAACTCCTGGGCTCAAGCGAGTCTCCTGCCTCAGCCTCCCAAGTAGCTGGGACTACAGACGCCCGCCACAACACCCAGCCATTTTTTGGTTGCAGCCCTCATTGTTGTTTGGCGGCCCGGGCTAGGGATTTGAACCCGCCCCCTTAGGTGTACGTGGCTGGAGCCTTAGGCAATTGAGCCACAGGCGCCGAGCCTGTTTAAGGATTTTAAAGCCATTTTCATTTTTAAAGATTATATTAGTTGTGTCATTGGGGGGGTGGCCTACGTGGAGGTTGGAAATGGAGATGAGAGGCTATGGCAACCTTCCAGGTGAGAACAGATGATGGCTCTGACCAGACCAGTGGAGCAAGTGGTGGTTTGTGACATATTTCAGGGGTAGAATTAGCAGGTCTTGCCATACTGTTGGATGTGGGGAGCAAAAGAAAGTAAGACATCAATAAGAACTCTCAGGTTTCTGTCTGAGCAACTGGAACTAAAATAGAGCCATTTATTGAAGGAGGAATGTCTGGAGAGAAAACAAGTGCATGTGAGAAAATTCAAATTTTCTCAGCCAATAGAAGGACACCCAGTGGACATGTCTGGGAGGTGGTAAGGGACAAGCAGTCTGGAGCACAGAGGAGGTCTGGGTTGGAGGTGGGAATAGGAGCATCATCTGCATTAGATTTCACCACTTTTGTTTTATCTTGTTAGCTTTGCTTGTTCTCTTGACCCTGCACCTGCACAGCTCCCACTCCTCCTTCAGGTCTCAGCTTAAATTAAATTCAGTTGCTTTGGCAGGGAGGCCTCCTCGCCCTACCCCAGTTTGAATTAGTGTGAGTCAGGCTCTCCACCAGTCTCTCTGTTCAAATGTTTTCTTTCAAAGCACTTATCATGTTTTGAAATTAAAGATTTGTGTTTGCTCGTTCTTTAGTGATGAATCTCAGTCTACACTGATGAAATGTGCCAGAAAAATAAAATGACTTCACTTCTCTGTAATGCAATCATTTAGGCCCTAAATTTTAGGAAGAAAAGATAGAGAGAAAAGAAAAGAAAGCCTAGAACTAACTGTGGATAGACTGTGACATCTATGAATTGTATGGAAGAGGAGAAAAGCTGCCAAAACAACTAAGAAGGAGCTAGAAGAAAAAGGGAGCCCAGATGCCTTGGGAGATGAGAGCTTCAGGATCCAGGATGTGTCACTGTGTCCTGTTGGGGAGTCAAGTGCATAGAGACTGAAGCAGGTGCTGAATTTACAACACAGGGTATGGGGTTCTTGGGTGTGCTGATTTTACAATATTGGGCATGGGGTTCTTGGATGGAGTAGCACAGGTAGAAGGCAAATTGCAGTAAGTAAAGGAGTGAATGGAAAGTAGGAATGGGAAATAATATACGAAGACAGCTATTCCAAGAAGTTTTGCTGTTGGGAGAAAGAAAACTAGGGCAGTAGCTAGAAGGGTAGGTAATATGAGGTTAAAGGAGAGTATCTTAGAGCTGCAGATCCTGATGGATGCCTACATGTAGATGGAACAATGGATCGAGGGAGTGAGAGGGGGAGAAATGATGACAGAAGAAATCAGAGATGAATAAAGATGAGGAAGAAAAGATATGAACAGAAGCTTCTCCAAAGAAGAAGAAAGATAAATGGCCAGTAAACATGAAAAAAATGCTCAATGTCACTAATCATCAGGGAAATGCAAATTAAAGCCACAATGAGATATCCCCTTACCCTAGTGAGAAAGGCTTTTTATTTAAAAGTCCAAAAATAACAGATGCTAGTGCTGATGCAGAGAGCAAGGAATGCTTATACACTGTTGGTGGGACTGCAAATTCGTACAACCTCTGTGGAAAACAGTACGGAATTCCTCAGAGAAGTAAAAGTAGACCTACCATCAATCCAACAATCCCACTATTGAGTATTTACCCAAAGAAAAGGACTTCATCAAAAAGATCCCTGCACTCCAATGTTTACTGCAATACAATCAACCCCTGTCCATTGATTCATGTGTGAATTAATAAAATATGGTTTATGTATAACATGAAGTACTTACTACCAGTCATTAGGAAATGGTGAATACCTTTTGTAACAATCTGGATGGACCTGGAGACCATTCTTCTAAGTGAAGTATCACAAGAATGGATAAGCAAACAGCACATGTTCCCACTATTACATTAGAACTAACTGATGAGCCCACATGTGCACAGAGGGAAGTAAAACTCAACAGAAATTAAACAGGAGGAGGCGCTGCCAAGGGAAGGGGTATAAAACCTACCCAATGGGTACAAGCAGCACTATTTGTGTGATAGGCACACCTATAGCCAGGAGTAAAGCAATAGAGAAGCCACCTATGTAACCTAAAGCTTTTGTACCCTGTTAGTATTTTGAAATAAATAAATAAAAGGGAGGCAAGGAGAAAGGAAGGGAGGGAAAGAAGGAAGGAAGAAGGGAGGGAGAGAGGGAAGGAGGAAAGGAGGAAAGAAAGGAAGGAAAGAAACAAGGAAGGAGGGAGGGAATGAGGAAGGAAGAGAATAAGAGAAAAAGAGGAAAGAGGTCGGCACCTGTGGCTCAAAGGAGTAGGGTGCCGCCCCATATACCAGAGGTGGGGGTTCAAACCCAGCCCTGGCCAAAAACTGCAAAAAAAAAAAAAAAAAGAGAGAGAGAGAGAGGAAAGAAGAAGGAAGGGAGGGAAAAAGGGAGGTAGGAAAGGGAAAGAAAGAAAAGGAAGAAAAG
Source organism: Galagoides demidoff (assembly GCA_963574575.1). Lineage (NCBI taxonomy): Eukaryota > Metazoa > Chordata > Mammalia > Primates > Galagidae > Galagoides > Galagoides demidoff. Next base: position 7,652 of record CAUYQV010015169.1, on the reverse strand, counting down.
AGAAAGGGGAGGGAAGGGAGAGCAGATATTGTGTAAGTAAGCTCCACCTCAGAGTAGGCCCCAGCCACGACCACGTCCAGATGTTCCAGGACGCTCCTTTGCAGCCCGGGGTGGGGTGCAGAGAGGAAATGCCAGCGCCGTGGTTCTAGCTAAGCGGTTAGTCAGTCACTAGTTGGAGCCAGGTCCTGGGCCCTGGTCAGCCACATACTGGGAGCAGAGTGGAGAGTCTCTGGTGCTGTGTGGGTGAGGGCTGGGCAGCTGGAGAGCAGCCAGGTCCAGCTGCTGAACTCAGCAAACGCAGTGGCAGCCTTGAGGGAATGGGCGTGGAGAGGCTACTCCCGCATCTCCTCTGTTTCTCTGGCTCCATCATCTGCAGCCTGAGGGATGGGTCCAACTGAACTCCATTCTCTTACCACTTGTCAATCCTGCCACGTGGGGTGACAGTCCCTGCAGCCACCTGGACCCATGCACCTTCCCAAGGTAGCCCGTGTGCAGGAGTCAGCGCAGAGGGGCTTCTTGAGCCCTGGGCTTGCCAGACTTCCCCAGGGGGGATAGAGCGTCCCGGCCTGGCTGCCCACGTGCAGGAGCAGCGCAAGGTTCCTGGAGCTGCAGAAACCCTGGAGAGGGCCGCTCGTTCATTTCCCTGCGACATGCAGGGGATTTTTCTGTATCCTTAGCTGAATAGGGAACTGGTGATTTTGAAAATTTAATTTTTTTTTTTTTTTTGAGACGGAGTCTCACTCTTTCGCCCTGGGTAGAGCGCCGTAGCATCACAGCTCACAGCAACCTTAAACTCTTGGGCTCAAGCAGTCCTCTTGCCTCAGCCTCCCAAGTAGCCAGGAACTACAGGCGCCCGCCACTACGCCCCGCTAGTTCTTCTATTTTTAGTAGAGATGGGGTCTCACTCTTGCTCAGGCAGATCTGGAACTCCTGAGCTCAGGCAATCGGCCCTCCTCAGCCTCCCAAGTGGTAGGATTGCAGGCATGAGCCTCCACACCTGGCCATTATCTATACTTTTTATTCTTCTCCTTCTGTGTTAACATGCAAATTCTGAGTCAGTCAGTCCCTCAGGGGTGGGGCCTAAGAATCAGCGTTTCTAACAATCTGATTTTTAAAAAAGTGATGCCAATGCCGCTCTGACCACACTCTGACTCTGAGGACCAAGGCTTTAGAGAACCCGATGGGGGGTGAAGACCTCTCTTCCCTTAAAAAATGTAAACTCCTACACACAAACCTTCGTAGAACTGTGTGGGAATGGCATATTCACAGGAGGCAAAAGATGAGCACAGCAAGTTTATTGGCAAATTGTTCTAATCTGTCCCACCCCCAGAGGTCCTCAGCCTTGATATCAGAATCGCCTGGGACACTGGTCAGAAATACAGATACTCTACCCTCTATCATGTTCCCAGAGGATCTGGTTTAATATACACTCTGTATCACGTTCCCCAGGTGGTTCTGACCCAGGTATAGTCATCGAGTGCTAATGAGAAACTCAGGTATAAAGCTTTCCCAGGAATATATGTACTGAAATTTGAAAATCTGAAGAACTGAAAGAATGAAGTTATAATAGAGGAAAGTTAGGTGCTGAGGTTGACATTTCTGTAGGGTACATTACCAAGCTTCCCCTCAAATCACCCCAGTGTGTGATTATTTTGACCAAATGTTCAATTGATCCTACTTTGAGCATACAAGTTGCTGCTCTCCAGGGAGGTGACAGTTATTTTTCCAGCATTAAACAGGCTGTCTTGGAGACTAAAGACAACTTCCTGCTACTTGCTCTGTTCTCTCCTTTGTGGGAGGGTGCTTGAGTCTTCCAGATAGCTCCAAGTGGAAAATCTATGAGGCAGACAGAACTTTCTCCTGCTAGTGTAGCAGATGAGAATCTTACTCCACTATCTAGGATATGTGAGAAATGTCACATAAATGCACTTTATTTACAATGATTTTAAGTCTCTAACCCATTGGGTTGGAGGGAAATTTGAACTCAGTCATTATTGGGGATCTTAATACTTCCAGGGTGGTGTGAAGGTCCCATGTATCTTGTGCAGAACCAAGACCTCAAACTGATCTGTTGTTAAATGGCTTTTATTCATACTTACATGCCCCTTTAGTCCATGTGAGATCCTACTTTATCTTGGACCTCTGTGGAGGCTGGGAACACAGATTAGGATCTAGCCTCCCAGGGTATTCCCAGTCTCCCAGTGCCCACTTTGGCCATTCCCCTCTGGAAATCCTGCTCTTTTCTCAGGAATCTTCCAGGCAGACCAGGGGTCAACATGACCTTTAGGACCTGTGGGCCCCATCATCTTCCCAGTCTTGGGGAATCTTCAGTCTTGCTGCCTCTGCTTTCTTTTTCTCCCCACTCAGCATAAATCTGTCAAAAAGGTCAGGCTTCTGGGAAACAAAAGCCAGAAAGAGAGGTTGTCTATAACATAAACCATGTTTGAAGGTTAAACAGCATAACTCTCATGTAAATATAAAATGAACACATATCAAAGACTATTCAATTCCAATGAATGAGGGAACTGGTAAGATATAAAGCTGGTTCAAAGAGCATCTAAGAATCTAGTATATGTGTGCAACTTAATAGATTGTCAGGTTAGAAAAAAATTGATTACTGGCCAGTTGGGTCATTAAACCACAGCTTTTGGGGTTATCTGTTCCCCTGGACAGAAGTTGTAATATTTGTATCTCTACCCAACAACAATCTGTAAGTTAATCTCACCTGTACAGAGTTGTAAAATAGTCTTAGTAAATATAAAATCACCCAAGCACTTCACTAAAATAACACCTAGTACTTACTCTCTTTTGCCTATTTCCAATTTTTGTATATTTTGTTTTGGCAAAAGAACCTCAAAAAAACCAGCTTCCTTCTTATAATAGAAGAGGAAAACAATATAGCAAGAACAAACTCAAAATACTAGTATCTCAGTTATCCCATTGTAGAAACATACAACCCTCAATTTTTGTTCCCCATTGTAATGCTAACAAGGTATCTAAGTCTTTACTCTGTGTTACTGAAGGATCCCTCCTTCCTACTAGTGGAGGGGGAAGATAAGAACACACAACTTTTTCCTTTTCCATTTAAAACACCCACGTGAGGCCTCAGCCCTCTATCCTGAAGCACATTCCCAGATAACCACTTGAAAATCCACCCGAACAGGATGGAGGTAAAGCCCAGCCTTGATCTCGTTAGTGTGAGATGTTAGCCCCTCATTTCATTACCAAACTTTCTATAGCTTGCCACGTTCCCAACACCTGGCTAAATCAAGCTGGGGGAGAAAAAAGTTGGATGCCTTTGGGGCAAATCACAACTGTGACTGTACATTGTTACATAAGTGGGGAGCTAGAGAAAGGCATCTGTGGGGAGAACAACCCCTTAAGTGAACTGCAGTGGCCTCTTCTACTTTTCTGGTCTCTCTCTGTATAAGTCCACCAATAGAAGACTTCCTTCTTGTGAGCAGTTTGCTTCCTTAGTTCTTGGGTTGTGCTGCCCCCACCCCCTTCTTCTCTTGTTACATATGAAACCCATCTGGAAATCAGGCCTGGGCTGGAAGTCAATGTGGCCTCTGGCACAGATCCTGCCTGAGTAGGAGATCAGAGAGCTCATGAGAAAAATGTCAAGCCCTTGCTCTGACCGGATGTGTCCCAAGATGGGAGGAAGGTGGGCCTCACAGAGGAGAAACTGTTATTCATCCTCAGTATTTTTGATTGAAAGCCAAAGATACACATGAAGTTAGGGAAGTGAATTAACTTTCTAGCCTCTAAAACACTCAGCTGGCCTGATTCCTCAGTGGATTCCCAATCTGAATTTAGTACTTAGTCCCTCTGGAACAATGGTTCTGAAACATTGGTGTGCACTAGAATCGCTTGGGTAGCCTCACCTCTGAGAGTTTCTGATTCCGTGGCCCATGAATTTGCATTTCTGACAAGTTCCGAGGAGTCAACACTGCTGGTCCACAGACCACACTGTGAGTAGCAAGTCTCCTTGAGTAGCTTTAGCAGTAGTTCTCAGCCCTGGCTGCACAGTAGAAACATCTGGAGCAGCTCTGAAAAAGTCCTGGTGCACAGGCCATACAGGACCAATTAAACCAGTATTTTGGGGAGTGAGGTCCAGGCATCAGTAGTTTTTAAAGTTCCCCAGGTGAAACCACTGTGCAGCCAAGATTAAAGACTTGTTTTAGAACAGTGATTTCCAACCCTACCACATATTTTAAATGCATGGGATGTTTTTGCAAAATACCAATTCTTGAGTCACATACCTAATACCCTTCTAACCGATATCGCCAATCTGTTATGTGTGCAAACATCATTATCATTATCATCACACAATTCTCACACAACCTCTTTTAAAAAAAATTTTCATATTAATATGAGGGTACAAATGATTAGGTTACAATGTTTTCATTTGTTAGGTAAGGTCTCTATTGTAGTTGTGTCCCACTCCCAGGTGTGTCATATGCCCTTACATTATGCCCTTTAGATGAGAGCACACAAAGCCCCTGTCCCCCACCCCCAACTTGAATTAAATTGAATTTTTCTCTTGTGTGGGTGTGTATTAGTTCATCAACTGGCTTTACATTAGTATTAAGTACATTGGATACTTGGCTATTTCATTCTTATGATACTTTACTAAAGAGAATGTTCTCCAACTCTATCCAGGTTAATGTCACTTCCGAAGGGCCACCGTGAAAAAGAGCAACATGGCCCTTGTTAATGCAAAAGATATAAAGTCCCCATGAACAAATAGTATTCCATGGTATCATATACCACAGTTAATTAATCCATTCACAAGTTGACGAGCACCAGGGTTGTTTCCACATCTTGGCAATTGTAAATTGAGTTGCGATAAACAATCTAGTGCAGATGTCCTTATGATAAAATGATTTCTTTAATTCTAACCCCCTTTTTTGAAATATTTTATTTTGTTACTCAGAAAATCTTATTTTTTTTACTGGATTCAGACTTAGAAGTGGAAGTTCTCAGAGAGGACAGACTGTGTCTCTTGGCAACCTGTTTCTGGCACTTCTCTTTGGACTCCTGGGTTCTCTTGGCCAAAAGTTTAGCATATTTGGCAGCCTTTTCCTTATTTTTCTTAGTATACTGTTTCCTCGGAGCAATATTTTGACGTTAATGTTGCAGGACACATGGAGTGACAAGATGCTGCATCTTGTCCTTGGTTTCTCACCTTCTTTGTTTAAGGGCTATCTCACAACATACTGGTGAACATCATCTTCTTCAGAGAGATTGAAAAGTTTATGGATTCTGTTAACTCTTTTGGGCCCTCAAATGATGAAATATTGAAGTATCAGTTAGTCCAGGGATATACTTCTCTCCTTTTTTTTTCAATAACCAGGTTGAGAACACTCAGACTGGCATCCACAATGCAACCCCAGACAGACTTGCACTTCCTTTCCTCAGGTCTCCATGATCTGTAACGGGAATGTCCCTTACTCAGTAGCAGGTAGACACCACCATGAGTCAAGACACCCTGCTTCATGGGGAAACCTTGCTTGTTGTTCCTACCACTGATTTGAACCACATAACCCTTCCATCCTTCACCCAGAGCATCAGCAGCAACTTCTGTGGCCACGTGCTTCTCATAGAAAATATGATGTTTTCATTCATTGTCCACTTCAATGAGTTTCTGGCAGCCAATGGTTGGGAGGAGATAACTCAGCTTCATATTGAAGCAACTGATCACCTCCGAGATGCCACCATGAAAAAGAGCAACATGGTCCTTGTTAAACCTTTGATGACTTCTTCTTGCCTTTAGGATAAAAACAGAGGTCAGAATTTCTGGATGTGGGGCCCATGTCCATGATTAAAACATGCAGCCAGAATTAAGAGCCACTGCTCTAGAAGATCTCTCACATTATCTCTGCTTTTAATCTTAGCTCAGTAAAATGTTGTCTGCCTATACAGGCATGTAGGAACCTGGGTCTACATGTAATAGCCCTGGGTCCTGTGTCGGCACTGACCCCTCCTAATTCCCTGCCTGAACTTTCATTCCTCGTGTTCACTGCTATCATTTTTGACCTCCTGCATTTTCCCTTTGGCTCCCAGAGCTGCCTCACGGCTCCTCCATTTGGTACTGAATATTGGCCTCCATCTGGGTTTTGGCTCTTCCCTCCCCCATCTCCTGACTTGACTTTGGACTGTACACATTTTATCTCAGCTTCAGCCTCTCTGCCAGCCCACTGCTGGCTGTCTACTTAGCCTCCTGCCCTCCAGGTCAAACATGTAGACCTTCTGCAAATATTTACTGAGGGCCTCCAAGGTGCCAGGCACTGTGCTGGGCATGGAATGCTGTGAGAGCCAAAATCAACATAGTCACTGCCCATCATGTAGGGGATAGACAGTGATTAAAACAAATATAAAACTGCCGTGGTATATTGTGATGTGCTGGGAAGAAGAGGGGCGTGGCACCATAGTGTCTATCAGATGGGAGCCTTGCTTGTGTAATGATATTTAAGCTAAGATCTAAGAAAGCAGTAGGAGTTCTAAGGAGAAGAGGGGAGGAAAGAGGAGAGTGAGAAATGGCAGGTACAAAGGCTGGGCTGAGGGACTAAAGGTCTGGGTGGCTATAACGGGCTGGAGGGTGAGATGATGTTAGACTGATATGGCACCCACTCCCTAGCCATGTTTTAGCAGGTAGCAGCCATCCACCCTGGTGTAGCAGTGACTGGGCAGCCAGCTCTGGGAGTGTCACACTTTGCACACTTTCCCTTCCATTTTCCTAGCTCTTCTTCCAGGCCTTCTCTCCCTTGTTTAGGGAATCGAGCAAATCTACTGACTATTAGAGGAAGAGATGGGCACTGCAGTTAATTTTAGGTGGCCAGGAACATGCAGAGATCACACATCCTAATGGCATCCAGAAGAATTTTCAAAACAGTCCTTTATTTTACATTCAAGTTGTGCATCTTCTAATCCATATACTGTCCACGGGATTTGGAGTTCTGGGAGGGACTCCCTCCTTTACCCCATTCAATTATCCCCTACATCCTCAGTATTAAAGTGTTTCTTTCCATTTTAGCTCTCAGAGGCCAGCCCCATCTTGTTCGGCCACTAGAGAAGAGCAGCAAAAATGATGATAACAGCAGACCTTACCTTTGGCTCCTCATTCACAATAAAGTGCTCTGAAGGAGGTGGCTGACCCTGAGTGTACTGAAGGAGAAAGAACTATCCTGAAGGGCTATGATTCAGCAGAGAATGCCAGAGCTTCTGACCTGTGGGGTATGCTCCCAAGGGACATAGGTGGGTCCTTGAGTGCCAAGAGTGAATGGGAACTTGCTCCTACACTGGACACAATGAAAACAGTCTAGGCCAAGAAGCAGAAGATTCTAACAGAACTAACTATAATTAAAGGTAGAAAAAAGTGGCTCGGCGCCTGTGGCTCAATGGGCTAGGGTGCCAGCCACATACACCTAGGGTGGTGGGTTCGAGTCCCCAGCCTGGGCCTGCCAAACAGCAATGATGGCTGCAGCCAAGGAATGGCCGGGCGTTGTGGGGGGCGCCTGTGGTCCCAGCTACTTGGGAGGCGGAGGCAGGAGACTTGCTTGAGCCCAGGAGTTGGAGGTTGCTGTGAGCTGTGATGCCATGGCACTCTACCCAGGGGGATAGCTTGAGGCTCCGTCTCAAAAAAAAAAAAA
>CAUYQV010015167.1:0-16357 GCA_963574575.1 Galagoides demidoff | reverse complement strand
ACATCTCATTTGGGTTTTCTGTGTGTTTTTACCCCAAAAAAAAAAAAAAAAAAAAAAAAGGCGGCACGGAGGAAATTCTGCCTCCCAGCAAGCTCAGGCCCCGAGCGAGAGCGGGAAGTCGCGGCGGGCCGGGGCCCGCACAGAGCGTGGCTGGTGGGGGCGCAGCGCGCCGGCGGCCGGGACGGAAGACCCCGGCAGCACCCGCAGGCGCTGGGGCGGGCTGCAGCTCCAGCCCGGCCTCGGGTACCAGGCGCCTAGAGGGAAGCGGCCCTGACGCTCTGTGCAGCATCTCGCGAGATCTCGCCGGCTCGGCCCAATTACTGCGAGTTTAGAACTAAAAAAAAAAAAAAAGGCGAAGAAGCCAGCAGGCGGGAGTCCCTGAAGCAGCGGAAGGGGTGGCAGCTGCCGCGGGAGCATCAGCTACCGGCGTGAGCTGATGCAGGGCCCGCGAGCGGTCCGCAGCCGCGTGGCCTGGCCAGTCGGTCCATTGACGCGCGGCCCCAGGCGGAGCGAGGGGAAGGCGGTCCGGAGCCCGCTCCTCTTCGCCGCAGAGCGCTGCGGGGGGAGGGAGGTGGCGCGGTGGGAGGAGGGCGACGGAAGAGGAGGTAGCGGCTCGGCGATCCTCCTGGCGACATCAGTGAGGCGGCGCGCGGCGGCGCCTGTTCCCTGACCGCGTTGCTGGTGCTGCCCGATCTGCCCGAGGCCCGGCGCGGGCCGGCCGGACTCGATCCTCGCGTGGGCCGCTCTTGCGCGGGGCCGCAGAGCCCGGGAGGGCCGGAGCGCCCGGGGAGCGCCCGCCGCGCGCCGCGACAGGACCGCGGGTGGGCGGGCTGAGGGGCGGAGGAGCCGCCGGCCCCGCCTCCCGCGTGCTGCAGCCGGAGCCGCCGCCGCTGCGGCCCCGCCGAGGCTTTAAACAGCGGGGCCCGCGCCGCGCCCGGCGCACTCGCGCTCCGACTCGGCTGGCGGCGGCGTTTGTGCCGGCTCCGGCGAGCGGCGGTGAGGACCCTGACTCCCTCACCTGGCCCAGCGGCCTCGGCCATCACCGGCTAGGGGCGCGGAGGGCGTGCAGCCCGAGACGTCCGCCAGGCGCTCCGGGTCCGCCAGGGGTCTGGCAGCGATGGAGCCCGGGCCCGCGGCGCCCTCCTCCGGCGCCCAGAGGTCGGCCGGGGTCGGGGAGACTCCACCGGCCGCCGCCGGGGTAGACCTGCCCGGCACTGCGGTGCCCTCGGTGCCAGAGGATGCTGCGGCCGCGAGCCGAGACGCCAGCGGGGTCCGCAGCGAGGTCGCTGCGGCGGCAGGGGACGGGCTGGGCAGACCCCTGGGGCCCACCCCGAGCCAGAGCCGCTTTCAGGTGGACCTGGTTTCTGAGAACGCCGGGCGGGCCGCCGCGGCGGCGGCGGCAGCCGCCGGTGCTGGGGCTGGGGGCAAGGAAACCTCCACGGATGGGAAAGTCAGTGGCGAGGGCGGGCCGGCGAAGGGGAGCGAGGAAGCCAAGGGCCGCTTCCGTGTGAACTTCGTGGACCCAGCTGCCTCCTCGTCTGCGGAGGACAGCCTTTCGGATGCGGCAGGGGTCGGAGGCGACGGGCCCAACGTGAGCTTCCAGAACGGCGGGGACACGGTGCTGAGCGAGGGCAGTAGCCTGCACTCGGGCGGCGGCGGCAGCAGTGGGCACCACCAGCACTACTACTATGATACCCACACCAACACCTATTACCTGCGCACCTTCGGCCACAACACCATGGACGCTGTGCCCAGGATCGACCACTACCGGCACACAGCCGCGCAGCTGGGCGAGAAACTGCTTCGGCCCAGCCTGGCCGAGCTCCACGACGAGCTGGAAAAGGTGAGCTCGCCCAGCTCCTCCTCCCCTTCTTTCCCAGCCCCTGCTGCAGGCTGATCGCGGGATGTGGCAGCCCACTCTCCCCGGGTGAGGTGGCGGGAGTGGACGTGCACGACTGGCTGGCATCTCTGCACTCAGCTGTCAAGGGTGGAATTGCAGAAGAATGTAACTTAATCTCTTAAAAGTTTGCAGCGGGCTTAGCTAGTTACGTGATACTGGAGAGACTACATTTAACAACCTGCACCATGCACTTATATTTGCTTGCTTTCTCACTCACGCTGAACAGTTACAATCCCTCTGAATGACAGTTGTCTTTGTGGGCCCCAGAGAAGGGATTGTGCAGGCTTAGGTGAGGAGGTCCGTTGGGAGAGGGTGGGGAGACCCTACCATCTGTGTCCTTTTAAAGATTGTGTTGTGTGGCTTATCTACATTAGGGATACCAAGAGTAGGAATATTGGTGTTTGAAGGAAAATCTTAGCAGGGTGTGTTTGTGATCTATGAATTAGTAAAGTTCAATTCTTGCAATCTTGAATATGCAAAAGATCGTAGAAATCTTAAATCTTGGGACATGCTCCTGAAAAATGGCATAAATCCATTAAAAAAAACTAACCACTTTTACTAATGAGGAATAAATACATGTTTTTGCAGTGTAAACCCTTTGGGAAAGGGCTACATCAGAAATCTTAGGGAGGGATGGTGAGTCTTAAAAAAGAAACAGGAGAATTGGTTTTTCTATGGAGGTTGTCTAGAAAGACTTTCTGGGGTCTTTGCATATGCCATTATACTTTGTAAACAGAAAACCACTCCCATAAACTCTTATTGATTTTTGTAATTCTGTTTTTTTTATGGTCACATAACACTTGTGTTTCTTCATTGTTCAAAATTGTTGTTTTGAGATAACTGATCCTTTTGAGATTGGATTAATGCTTAACTTTTTTATGAGTTGAGATTACTTGAACTCTCCTTTTACCAGTGTGTGGTAACTACATTGATTGAAGTTTATGAATGCAAGGAGTTGGTACCACACAGGTTGGAAATGATCAGAGTGGAAAAGTTTAAATCCAATAAGTATGTCATTCCTTTTGGATATGATTATTTGATCTCATACAGTGGTTTCATACAAGACTGTGCTTGTCCCAGTGTTTGATAATGTAACATTCACATAGTTTGGAATAATTGCAGAGGTCCCACCCCTTACAGCTTATTGATTGTTTAAAAGCCTGACATCATTTAGCTTTAGATAATACTACTGTTATTTCATTGTGGTATTTTGTCATATCCGAAGCAAAACAATTTGTGAAACACTTCTTTTATTTATTACTCTGGGAGTTTCTAGTCCTTTTTTCCTTTTTCAAACTTAAAAATCTTTGTAGACTAAGGTATCTAGGGAATTGGTCATTTTCCTTTCCTTTTCCTGTTAAAAATACAGAGATATTTTAGATTCATCTCATCAAAGTAGTTTGGCAGTAGAGCAATTTGTGTTTACCCCTAAGGATTAGAACAACTTTAAACTGAAGGATATATATCTTGAACTTAATATGCTTCCTAGGGAAATTTTTGTTATTTTCAATTCAATAACAAAACACTTCGAGTTCTCCAACACTTAGGATCTCTGTGTGTATGTGTGTGCGCGCGCGCGTGCGTGCATGTGTGTATTGTTTTTGGCATTTTGGTTTAGTTGTCAAAAAAACAGAACCCTGTGTTGCTAGCAGTATGCTAGTTGAAGTCTCCAGCCTCTCTGCCTTAACTTTCAGAATTATTGTGAGGATTAGGAAAAAAGAGCTATAAAAATAAATGGCCATGTTGAGTGCCCTCTTACAGAGTTAAACTCTAGGATCTCAACTTTATTATTATTTTTTTCTATTTTTATTTTTAGTAGCAAAGGGGTGGGGGTGGGGTCTTGCTTTTGTTCAGGCTGGTCTCAAACTCCTGAGCTCAGGCAATCCACCCACCTCGACCACCCAGAGTGCTAGGATTGCAAGCATGAGCCACTGCACCTGGCCAAAGATCTCAACTTTAGCTTCTCTCATTTCTTGACTTATTAGATGAACGTAGTACATAAAATGTTCAGAATTTCATTTATGCAAAAGGTAGTATGACCAATTCTTTGTAATTTTTTACCTTCTACCACTCATATTCTTTATGGTCACTGTTTCATTGGGTTAACTAATAGCCATATAGTAAAGATAATTTCACTTAGAATTTTAGCTGATGGATTCAAGAAATTTGTGTGATGTTAAGTAGTACAGATACAGCTATACACCACTGTTGAAGGAGGGGTAGGCAGAGAGACGGTGATTACATGGGTTGGGTAGATCCCCTGAAAGTTGTCCCTCATCCCATCAAGATTGACTTCCACCTCTCTGAGATCTTCTTTATTGCTTCTCAATATTGAATTGTAATAGAATTTCTATGACATTTAATTCTGGCATTGGATCGATTGTCATGTACTCTACTTTGGTCCACTGAATGGTTTATTATCCACCTGGGTCTACCTTTTTGCTGGGATCTGTGGAAGAACAAAAGAAGTAAAAGGAAAATGTTCCAGGAGGTTGTTAGGAAAAAGGTCTAGATTGTCTTCTTTCTACTGGAATTCCTTTTATTATCCATCACTATGACTTTTTAAAAAGTATTTTGCCTAAATGTCCACCTGTAGAGGAGCCGTAGTATCTTTGGTTCTTGCTATATATCGCGTAGCCATTCTTGGACCAGGCAACATGAAGTCTGCGTTTATTAAATATTTATTGGGAAGGAGTTATCTTAGGTGTTGACCACGTGGTTGTGGCACTGTGGGATGATGTGAGGATTGGTAAAACAGATAGAACCTCTGCCTAGACATTAACCAAATAGTTGGACAAACAACATAGTTGCAGTGTATTTTATTTCTCCAAAAGAAAAGTAAACAGTGCTTGTAAGGATATAATAGAACTTAGTTTGATTTGGATTTTGGGAAAACCTTTTTCAAAAAATGTGACATTGGGGTGGTGCCTGTGGCTCAAAGGAATAGGGCACTAGCCCCATATACCAGAGATGGCGGGTTCAAACCCAGCCTCGGCCAACAACAACAAAAAATCTTACAAAAAAAAAAAAAGTGTGATATTGAAACTGAGACCTGACGAATAAGTTGATGATAGTGTGGAAGGACCCTTTCAGCTAAAGGGGCAGCATGTGTGAAGGTAGGACGATGAGAAGAGTGATATGTCCAGAGTACTAAAAGGGGCTCTCTACTTCTCATTAGGAATGTAGCAGGACACTTTTGAAGGATTTTGTGTGAGGTAGCAACATAATCTATTTTGTTTTAACATTTCTGGCTGCCGGGCAAGAATGGAAGCAGGGGAACTGAAGCTGATCCTGTGGTCTGGGTGAGTGATAAGGATGGCAGGATGGGTTGGATGTGGGAGTGAGAAGGGAGTTGGCTCCCAGATTGGGGACAGGAGCAGCTGAACGGATGTTAGTGCTATTGCCTGAAATGGTAGAAATTGAAGGAGAAATCAATTTGGGGTGAGGGAGAAAGAATTCTGTTTGAGTGGCCTATGAGGTATCTGATACTGAGAGTCATAGAGGGGACAGAATATGTGTGTGTGTGTATAAAGGCATGGTGGCCTAAAGTCGTGGATTAAATCACTAAGCAGGAGTGGAGATAACAGAAACGGAGTTTGGGGTTGGGCCTAGAGACCCTAAAGGTCTGTTGGGGATGGTTGAGGGCCCACTGGCAGAGGAAATGAAGTGATAAATAGCCTGGAGAGCACTATTGGGGAAGATGGGAGAAAAGAGTTAAAGCAGACACTCTTCAAAGCTGATGCCAGGAATTGCTTTTCTCAAAAAAAAAAAAATATTGTGAGAAATAAAAGCAAAGTATTGATTTCCGCTCCTACAGGAGAAATAAAAAGTGGAAGGTAACAGGTATTAATGGACAGCATCAATATGTATGATCGAAAGCATTTATCAAATGTGAAAAAGTGGCCTGGTAGACGATCCAGGCCACCTCCTACTGGATTATAGCATTATTAAGACAGTTTTGTTTTTCTAAAATGGCATTACCTTTGTAGTTTCTTTAGGCCATGGCTTGGGAGACTTTTGCTTTTTTATTTCAGATTAATATAAGGTACATACATTTAGGTACCTTGTTTGTGTTTGTTAAGTAAAGTCCAAGTTGTAGTTGAGCCCTTCACCCAGGAGATGTGCCATATACCCCTCCATTGTGCCCGTTAGGTGAGAGCTTGCTAAACCTCCTTCCTTCCCCCACCCGAATTTAATTATGGTTTTCTCTCATGGGGGCATGTAGTTGTTCATCTTCTGGTTTCTTTGAGTACATTGAATACTTGCTTATCTATTCTTGGGATACTTAGGAGGATGTTCTCCATGTCCATCTAAATATGAAAGATGTAAAGTGTCCACCTTTCTCTATGGCTGAATGGTATTCCATGGTATGAATATACCGTAGTCCTTTGTCCATTAGTAAGTTGACATGGTCCCTCCACTTTTTGCCTCCTTAACAAAAGAGGAAAGGTAAAGGGAGCGACTCTATTGTTTTTTGTATGTCATTCAACTTGTGGGAATTTTCATTTAACTCCTAATGAATATATCTTACATACATTTTTGTCATGATAAAATGGGCTCATAAAAACAGAAGAAATTGCTTAGTAGCTGCTCTCATAGAAGGAAATATAGCTGGAAGCCAGGCACAGTGGCGTGTGTCTGTAGGCCAGGTCCTTGGGAGGTCGAGATGGGAGGAATGCTTGAGGCAGAATTTGGAGGCTGCAGTGTACTGTGATCCAGTCTGTGAGAGGCCACAGCACTCCAGCCTGGCAACATCCTGAGACCTTGTCTCTAAAAACAGAAATAGTGCGGTGGGATTTCACACCTTTGTTTTCCTTCTTCTAACGCTGCTATATAGTAGCTTTGGGGTCTTCTTTTTATCTCTTCTTCCTTCTTATTTCTCAAATCAAGTCTAAGATGGCTGAGATGTTGAGGGGTACACTGTGTGTGTTACCACCTTACCTCTCCACCTTAACCCCCTCAAAGTTGAATGATTACATGTCTGGCAGCGAGGAGGAAGAGGAACACTTGTGATGATGTAATTAGTGATTAATGTGACTGTCTCCTTCATTAGCATCTTAGTATATTTCATTAGTCTCCATACAAGGAATAGGTACTTAGAGATTTTTTTCATGGAATGTGCAAATCAGGTGGATGGTTCCTGTCACTTAACCAGGGCTTTTAAATAAACACCGTGCAATTGCAGTGTCTTCTAACACTGAGCTCTTTCTTTGGAGTAGGCTGTGTTAATTCCTGGTTGAGAAATTTCACCTACAACTAGTCACTTCAGTATGTAGCTTGAGTCCTTAAAGGTCACCCTGGAGGAACAAGAGAGGGTCACATGGGATATGGGAGGAGTAGAGTGGTTTCTAAAACTGGGGAAAGGTGGGACCCTGATAAGAAATATTTAGGTGAGGCAAAGTCACATTTGGCCTGTTTTCACAATTTAGCCAGGGCTCTCCCCTGCTAAACCTAGGTTACCTGCCCCTGAAGTCTGGCTTACCCATAGTGCTACATGCATTCCCCAGGTACACGCCAACTGATTCCTTGGGTAGAAGGAAAGGTCCATTTTGGGTTTAAAATGTGACAAAACAGTCTGTATACTGATAATCATAATTGTTACCTTCTTTGTGTATACTTAGGTTCATACATTTTCAATCTCATGAGACAAGAATTTAAAGGACCAAGGTAGGCCAGGGGTGGTGGCCCATGCCTGTAGTCCTGGTATTCCGGGAGGCTGAGGCGGGAGGATTGCTTGAGGTCAGAGAGTTTAAGATCAGCCTAAGCAAGAGAGACATCCTGTCTCTACTAAAAGTACAAGAATTACCCAGGCATTGTGGTGGGTACCTATAGTCCCAGCTACTTGGGAGGCTGAGGCAGGAGGATCACTTGACCCCAGGAGTTTGAGGTTGCTTTGAGCTAGGCTGACACCACAACACTCTAGCTTAGGCAACAGAATGAGATTCTGTCTCCAAAAAAAGAGAGAAAAAAACTGCACAATAAAGTTTCTTGGTTTTTATATATTGAGTGTGTTTTTAATGGTTTTTATTTATATGTTTCATGCATGTGTTTGCGGTAACTATACTGCTCAGCAGATCGGTTCCATGCTGAAGTGAAATGACCATGAATTTGTTTATTCAGCAAATCCTATAGAACCTCAACAACAGCTCTGTTCTAAGTGCTGGGAGTGTAGCAGTGAACAGAACAAAGTCATAGGGCTTTCATTCTAATTGTAAGAGATAATAAACAAATAGATCAGATGTAAATACTGGGAAGAAAATTACAGGTGGCAGGGTGGTGATCAGGCTGAGGTGGAGCTTTAGAGTAGTGAGAGAGGCCTCTGATATGTGAGCAGACACTAGAAGGGAGTGAGGGCGAGGGCGTTGTGCCTTTACTGGCAAAGAACAGCCACAGCAGACCCCAAGATGGAGGGTGCTTGGTGGGAAAGAGAGACGACGAGGGTAGCAGGACTGAAAGGATGAGATGGAGAGTGGTTGGAGAGGAGCTCACAGGAGTAGTGAGGACTGGATGTCATGGAGAATCCTGTGGGTCTTGATAAAGACTTTGGATTTTATTACTATTGAGTGATGTCAGGAACCATCACGGGGGATGGAGCACAGATTTGACATGATCTGACTTAGGTTTTTAAGATCCCACCCTGATTGCTGTGTGGAGAACATACTGAAAAGGGGCAAGGGTGGAAGGCAGCACACCCAAGAGCAACTTACTGCAGTGGTTCAGTTAAGATGATGATGACTTTGGGGAAGGTGGTAGTGGTTGACAGAGTGCCAGGTGTTCAGATGCTGGATGTGTTTCAAAGATAGAATTGCTGGGATTTGCTGAAAGATTGAATGAGGAGTGTATGGAAAGATGATGCCAGGGTTTCCCTTTGTTTAGAATGGAGTTGATATTTATGGAGAGAGGGAAGACTGAAAAGAGCAGGTTTGGGAGGTAGATTCAAGATTAGGTTTTTTTTTTTTTTTTTTGCAGTTTTTGGCCGGGGTGGTTTTGAACCTGCCACCTCTGCCTACCCCTTTGAGCCGCAGCCCCGCCCTCAAGATTAGCTTTTATTCTACAAATTAGTTCTACAATGGGGGCAACACTTAGAAAATTGTTATCTACTGATTTGTTAGATAATTTGTTAATTTTTGGCATAAAAGTGTTCTTCTGTTCTTCACCAGGTAAAACCATGAAAACGGTAGTTTTTTAAATAGGGCATAAAGCGGGGTGGAACTAGTGGTTTGCGTCCCTAAAAGGGAAAGCTCACCAAGGGTGAATAAGGAACACTACTTAAAAGACTGAAGTTTCAGACATCTAATTGGTTTCCCATTTAAAATACAAAAAAAGCTACCATCTGCCAGCGACATTTTTATTTTCCCTTTCTTACTAGGATCTCCAGTTGTGCCATCTTAAAGCTAGTATGAAAAATTTGGAACTTGGCGATTTCTATTTGGGAGAAGGGGGAAAAGGGGAAAATCCAGAAAGCTATAATGGCTCAGTAGAATGTCGACTCTCCACAGGACCTAATTACCACTGGTGCATTCGTTGTATCCTCCGGCTCAGGAATTTCTCTGCTTTAAATTTTTTACTATTTTTTTTTTCCCTAAACAGTTCATATACTATTAACTTTCAGTCTTAAGATTTCACTTCAGTTCTTATTTCTGTAAGGAGGAAGCCTTCATCCTCCCGTCTAGGACAGACTCCTTTCCCTCCCAGCCTTTATTTCAGTTAGTGGGAGTGTGTGGTTGAGTGGACTTGAGCTACCTTGAAGCTCTGTAGGAAACGCCCTGCCTGGGGATGATCCTTGTTACATCTCTGGGACCTGACAGTGGACCCTCAAGCAGTACACGTTGAATAATGGACCTAGTTCTTTATAAATCAGTGTAGTACACTACTTTTTACATACATTATATTTGTTGTCTAGAATCTCTAAAGGATATTTGACAAGGAAATTGCCATATTTTGCACATTTGGGTTTTAAGACCCAAGGGAGCTAAGTGAGCTGTGCAGAATCATAGGACCTGTAACTAACTGGCAGGGCCATGTTTGGAAATGAGAGCAGATGTTCTTGAGTCCTCCTTGGTGTTCCTTCTAATATCCGACACCTTGATACTGTATTAGCTCTCATTGTTTAGGTGACTTTTTGTCTTTTTAAAATACTCAAGACAGATGCTTACTTCATTCTGTGAAGATAAAATAGACAAGATTTAGTCTCCTCACTTTCACTGTGTGGAGTTATCTTTTCCTAGAAGAAAAATCCTTTAAAAAATTAAGCATCAAAAACTTATAAATGGAATCTTACTTTTTTTCTATTTTCTCTGTTGCGTCCTTATCTCCCAAAAGTATGATAGCAATTTTTAAACATTCCAGATTTGTGCTTTCCAACAACTAGTCATGTGTGGTTGTTAAATTTGAGTTTAAATTAAAATTATGTTAAAGTTTTTGAGTTCTTTAGTTGCATGAGTTACATTTTAAATACTCAACATCTGTCTGTGGCTAGCAGCTATCTTTTGGGACAGCAGATGCTTCTGTCATCCCAGAAAGATCTGTTAGATAGTGCTGTTAACTGAAGGCCCCCCCCTTTCATTCTTTCATTGATCCTTCCTTCCACATTGAATAGTCCCCACTAGTTTAATTTGTTAAACAGTCGAAATTTTTTTCTAATTTTGTGTGGGGTCCTTCCTCAAATAAAGGTGTCTAGAACATATTAGGTCTTCAATGAAGTGTTTGCATCAGTGGAATTTGTCTCTTTCTGAGAATAGATGTGGAAAGACATATGAAGAATTTCTTAATATTGTTTTAAGGTATTAGAGTTTCCAAAGTGTCTTTAACTTAAACATTTGCTTTCGGTTAAACTTTCCAAACTTTGGAGTAAGTGGAGTTTTAGAAGGTCTTGTGGTGGCAGTCTTAGTTTGCAAGGTTGTGGTTTGCCTCTTAGCTAAAACCTGAGGAGGTGGGATCTTTTTCAAACTGTATCTCTGTCTCCCTGTTCTTTTCTTCTTAACTGATGATACCAAAATTTCTGAGAGATCCAGAAAAATTATGGTTTTTCCTCAAAGAACACATATAGTTTTTTTTTTTTTAAAAAAACAAAGTATCTTTTATTCAACCTCTTTAGACGATATGTATTTCTTAGACGCTTTCTTGGTGATTCTTGGAGAGCCAGTTTTGAGAACCAGTATGCTAGATCATATTGAGATTTTTACATAGTCAGTTAATGTACTGATTCTCAGCTTTGAAATACTCTAATAGAGACAAATACTATCAAAGATCTGGCTTTAGCTCTTAGGTAATAGTAATGAATTGAATTAAGTTACCAATTACTAAACATCTGACATGTTTCAGAAGCTCTCTGTAGTTTGGACACAACTACCTTGCAAACTAGGTAGTTTTCAGATAGACAGATTCAGGCCAGCAGTAACTTATAGGTTGAGAACACTGCATATTAGGAAAGGTATTAGGTATTAATACCTAATTATCATTTAGGGGTAGACACTGGCTATTAGGAAAGGTGAAGTATCATGGAAAACATGTATGTTGCTCATTAAGTATCCTATTAAAATCCTGTAAGGAAGTTAGGTATATAAGTATTAACTGATAAATTTGAATCTGATGAATAATTGGGTCTACATATTACCTTTCTTATATGGAATTGTATCATTTCAGGTGTAAGTAATCAGGCTCTGTCATTTTAGAAATTAAGCCATTTATGATGAATGACTCTATTTCATACAAATAATTTTTCTTTGGAAATTACAATTTGAATTTGCATTGCATTTCTTTAATTATCAGTTTGAGTCTCAGAGTTTTAGTTTAAAAAAAACTGTCATAAGAATTATGTTCTTAAAGCATTCGTAAAGAAATATTTTAAATATTTCAAATATCTTAAAGCGTTTGTAAAGAAATATTTTAAAGGGGAAATTTTTCTGGCAGAGCTGGTCAGGGAATAGCCTTTCTACTAATTTACATATAAATTTCTAGAAATAATAGATTTGGCTTGGAGAAAGTATTATACTGACTCACCTATATCAATCCCAATTACTTGGCAGATTTGCTAACCAGAAACAAAGTTAAGATTTAGAAATTAAAGCAAAATAACAATAACAACAAAATAACTTTAACTTTTAGAGCTTCATTGTGCCTACCTGTGCTTGGAGACTGTAGTTAGACTTTTATGCACAGTTATGAGAAATGTGGCTCTGTGGTTTCTAGAACCAGGGCATGTTAGAAGGGAAACTGAACACTGGCAGAGGTGGAGCCACCTAGAGATGGTATCTTGGGGAAACAGAAGGTAAAGAAATCATGAAAAGCAGAACCAAAGTTTACGAAAAATAGCAGTCCATAAGAGCCTTTTTTTTTTTTTTATTTGCAGTTTTTGGCCAGGGCTAGGTCTGAACCTGCCACCTCCAGCATATGGGGCTGGTACCCTACTCCTTTGAGCCACAGGTACCGCCCCATAAGAGCCTTTTAGATTAGAGGCAAGGACAGGACCTGAGGTTTGATCATTGTAACATCTCCATATAGCATAATACTAACATAAAAGAACAACAGTGCTTTAAACCTGCAGTCCCCACCCTCTAGGATCCCAGTCCCATCCCCACCTTCCCAAGTCCCCTGAGCTTTTGGTCTGTGGTCTATGATAGCCTATTAGGAACTGTGCTACACAGCAAGAGGTGAGCAGTGGGAGAGCAAGTGAAGCTTTATCTGTATTTACAGCTGCTCCTCATTGCTCACGTTAGTGCGTTAGATTCTCATAGGCCTGAGAACCCTACTGTAAATTGCACACATAAGGGATTTAGGTTGTACGTTACTTATGAGAATCTAATGCCTGATGATCTGAGATGGAGACATAGTGTGCTTGAATCATCCTGAATCTTTCCTCTCCACTCTTCCTTTGTGGAAAAATTATCTTACACAAAACTATTCCCTGATGCTAAAAAGGTTGGTGACTGCTGCTTTACATCTCAATACAAAAAAGACTCAGCCAACTATGTATTTCTGGAATATTTCAGTCTTAAATCATCTTAAAATCAGATTTTTTCAAAGCCTTAGCAGGCTTTTTGCATTTTTTTTTCTTTTTTTTTGAGACAAGGTCTTGCTTCTGTTACCCTAGGTAGAGTGCAGTGGCATTATCATAACTCACTGAATCCTAAAACTCTTGGGCCCAAGTGATCTTCCTACCTCAGCCTCCCAAAGTAGCTGGGACTACAGGAGGCACCTGGTTAATTTTTTCTATTTTGGTTGAGAAGGGTTTCACTCTTGCTCAGGCTGGTCTTGAACTTTCGAACTCAAGCTTCTCCATCAGCTTCACAGTGCTAGGATTACAGGCATGAGCTACTGCACCCAGCCTTTTGTGTACATTTTTAAGCTACAATCTTACGTCCTATTTTCTCTACTTAACATTAAATAATTAATTGCCAATAAATAGAAGTTTCCTTTGTCACTCATAGTAATCTCTTTAAGTGAATGTATAATACTCTCAATACCTGTGCTATATGATTTGCCATTTTCTCTTTATAGACTATTTAGTCCATTTACATTTATTGTGATTCAGTTGTAATCAGGCCTGCCATTGTATTTTTATTTTATGTTTCTATAATCCTGCTTCCCTGTCATTTTTTGTGCTTATCACGTATTTTTTAGTTCTTTTTTAATTATTGAAATCCTAGTTACAGTTCTTTGTATTATTTTTGGTCGTTGCTCTACTTAGAATATTGAATTTCTTTAGCTGAATGAAATATAGGAATCTTAAAACAGATACCCTTGCATTAGTGCTCTTGTTGTCATATAAATGTTAAATCAGCAATATATTTTTATTGCTACTACTCATGCTGCAGTAGTCATAAGGCTTTTAAAAAAACAAAAATATAAGAAAAGTAAGTGTTTTTAAAAATTATTTACTCACATTTACTTCCATCTTTATTTCTGATACTTCTTTCCTTCCTTGAACATTTCTTGTAATGTAAGTCAGCTGGCAACAAATTCTCCCCAGTTTTCGATCATCTAAACATGTCTTTATTTTACTTGAGATTTAAAGGATAGTTTTGCTGGATTTGTTTTTTACTTCTTTGAATATGCTATTTAAATGTCTTCTGGCTCTGTTGTTTCTGATAAGAAATCAGCCAACTTTATATGATGTGCTATTTTTCTCTTTATTTTCAAGATTCTCTTTTTACCTTCAGTTTTCAGCAGTTTGCCTTGGAGGGTTTTTCTTTGTATCCTTTTTGAGTTTAAATTTTGTTGTTCTTTATTGGTACTACCTAGATTTGGAGAGTTTCAGACTTTTAAATCTTTAAGCCAGTCCTTTTCTCTCCTTTTGCCATTTCCATCTGCCATTATGTCTATACAGTGAATTTTTCATTTCAGTTATTGGAATTTTCTTTAAAAATTTATTCCAGGTCTAGAATTTCTGATTTTTTTTTCTTTTTTTTCAGACAGGGTCTTGCTCTTTTGCTCCAGGTCCTCCTACCTCAGCTTCCTGAGCAGCTGGGACTATAAGTGCATGCCACCATGCCTGGCTAATTTTAAAATTTCTGTAGAGACAGTTTCACTGTTGCCAGACTGGTTTCAGTCAAACTCCTGGCTCAAGCAGTCCTCTTCCCTTGACCTCCCAGATCGCCACTGTGTCCAGCCTAGAATTTCTTTTTTATTTTCTTTTTCCTCCTTTCTCCTTCCTTTCCCCTTTCCTTTCCCCTTCCCCCTCCTTTTTTGTGACAATGTCTTGCTTTATCTCCAGAGCTAGAGTACAGTGGTGTCAACATAGCTCTCTGCAACCTCAAACTCCTGGGCTTGAGCAAGCCTTCTGCCTCACCCTCCCAGGTACCTGGGACTATAAGCACATGCCATCATGCCTGGCTAATTTTTCTATTTTTAGTATCAGACAAAGTGTCACTTTGCTCAGGCAGGTCTTCAAATCCTGAACCAAAGCAATTCTCTCACCTCACCCTGCCAGATTGCTAAGATTATAGGTATGAACCACTGTATGTGACCCCAGCGTAGAATTTCTAATTTTTAAAATATAGCTTCCATTTCTCTGTTAAGATGGCATTTTCATTACTGTCTGATATCATACAGTGACCTTTGATTTTTAAACATATTTATTATAGCTATTTTGAAAGCTTCATCTCCTAAATCCTCTATCTGGGCCACTTTGAGTTAATTTCTAATGACTGCTTTTTTCCATCTGAGTAGAGTGTACATTTTCCTATTTTTTAGCATGTCTACTAATTTTTTGGATGGAAATTGGACATATAGGTAATACATTGTAGAGACTTGGGTTAGTTTTTTTTTTTTTTTTTTTTTTTGAGAGGGAGCCTCAAGCTATCCCCCTGGGTAGAGTGCCATGGCATCACAGCTCATAGCAACCTCCAACTCCTGGGCTCAAGCAAGTCTCCTGCCTCCGCCTCCCAAGTAGCTGGGACCACAGGCACCCGCCACAACGCCCGGCCATTTCTTGGTTGCAGCCATCATTGTTGTTTGGCGGGCCCGGGCTGGGGATTCGTACCTGCCACCTTAGGTGTATGTGGCTGGCGCCTTAGCCAATTGAGTCACAGGTGCCGAGCCTTCTCATATGTTTATTGGCCATTCCTCTGTACTTTTTTTTTGAGACAAGCCTCAAGCTGTTGCCCTGGGTAGCATCACAGCTCACAGCAACCTCCAACTCCTGGGCTCAAACAATTCTCCTGCCTCTGCCTCCCAAGTAGCTGGGACTATGCACCTGCCACAACACCTCGCTTTTTTTTTTGGTTGTAGCCATCATTGTTGTTTGGCAGGCCTGGGCTGGATTCGAATCTGCCAGCTCAGGTGTACGTGGCTGGCGCCTTAGCCACTTGAGCCGTAGGTGCTGAGCTGTGTACTTTTTTTTTTTAGAGACAGAGTCTCACTTCATCGCCCATGGTAGAGTGCCGTGGCATCACACAGCTCACAGCAACCTCCAAATCCTGGGCTTAGGCGATTCTCTTGCCTCAGCCTCCCAGGTAGCTGGGACTACAGACGCCCACCACAATGCACGTCTATTTTTTTTGTTATAGTTTGGCCGTGGCTGGGTTTGAACCTGCCAACCTCGGAATATGGGGCCGGCGCCCTACCCACTGAGCCACAGGCACCGCCCCTTTCCTCTGTACTCTTGAGAAGTTTGTGTCTCTTGTCTAGTTTTTTTTTTTTAAATTTGAGACAGAGCCTCAAGCTGTCCCCCTGGGTAGAGTGCTGTGGCATCACAGCTCACAGCAACCTCCAACTCCTGGCCTCCTCTCCTGCTTCTGCCTCCCAAGTAGCTGGGATCACAGGCACCTGCCACAATGCCTGGCTATTTTCTTTGGTTGCAGCCATGATTGTTGTGTGGCGGGCCCGGGCTGGATTCAAACCCACCACCTTAGGTGTATGTGGCTGGCACCTTAGACACTTGAGCCACAGGCGTGGAGCCTCTTGTCCAGTTTTTAATGGGATTGTTTGCTCTTTTCTTGTTGATATGCTTGGGTT
>CAUYQV010015165.1:0-21840 GCA_963574575.1 Galagoides demidoff | reverse complement strand
AGATTCTGTATAAAGGCAAAATGATAGTGTATAGATATATCCCTATGATACACAGTTTACACATATTTATAACAGACTTGACATTAAGTTTAAAAAATCTTTAGGCCTGAAAAAAAAAAAGTTCACCAAACCTCCTTATTGCTTTTGGTACTTTTTTAATTGAGATAATTGTAATAAACACCAATAGTTTTTAGGTACTCTAAGTTGACGCTACTTACTAAAATTCCCAAGATAAAATTTAGGCATTCATTTGATACATTTCAATTAAATGGGCTGAGTGTGGTGGCTCCTGTAATTATAGCATCCTGGGAGGCTGAAGTGGGAGGACTGCTTGAGCTCAGGAGTTTGGAGCCAGCCTGAGGAAGAATGAGATCTTGTCTCTATTACAAATAGAAAACCTAGCCGGGTGTAGTGGTGGGCACCTACAGACTCAGCTACTCAGGAGGCTGAGGAAGGAAACTCTCTTGAGCCCAAGAGTCTGAGGTTGTTGTGAGCTATGATGATGCCACGGCACTCTACATAGGGTGACGGAGTGAGACTCTGTCTCAAAAAAAAAAAAAAAATTCAACATATGGAGACGAGGTAAGTTGCCCAACTGGATCCAACCCATATTGTGGGTATATCAGCAAATAAATGGTTGCCTTGTTTTAAGCACTAAATTTGGGAATGGTTTGTTATGTGGAAATAAGCAAATTCTATATAATTCCGCCACTTAGAAATAAATTAACGTTTTGGAGTAATTCATATTGTATAGACAGTTTGTTACTTGGTTTTTTTTCATTAAACAGTGTATCATGAATATTTTCTTTTTTTTTTTTTTTTTTGAGACGGAGCCTAAAGCTATACCCCTGGGTAGAGTACCATGGCATCACAGCTCATAGCAACCTCCAACTCCTGGGCTCAAGCGAGTCTCCTGCCTCTGCCTCCCAAGTAGCTGGGACCACAGGTGCCTGCCACAACGCCCAGCCATTTTTTGGTTGCAGCCATCATTGTGGGCCCGGGCTGGGGATTCAAACCCGCCACCTTAGGTGTATGTGGCTGGCGCCTTAGCCGATTGAGCCATAGGCACTGAGACAGACTTGTTTCTTTCTTTCTTTCTTTTTTTTTTTTTTTTGAGACAGAGCCTCAAGCTGTCCCCCTGGGTAGAGTGCCGTGGCATCACAGCTCACAGCAACCTCTAACTCCTGGGCTCGAGTGAGTCTCCTGACTCTGCCTCCCAAGTAGCTGGGATCACAGGCGCCCGCCACAACACCTGGCTATTTTTTTTTTTTTTTTTGGTTGCAGCCATGATTGTTGTTTGGCAGCCCGGGCTGGATTTGAACCTGCCACCTTAGGTGTATGTGGCTGGCGCCTTAGCCACTTGAGCCATAGGCGCTGAGCCAGACTAGTTTCTTTAGATTGCTGTGTGACCTTAGAAAGCAACTCTACTTCTCTCTGCCTCACCATAAGAATAGTGACTGCATGGGGCTGTGATGAAGATCCACATACAGTACCCCATGGCACCTGACACTTGGTCAGATGAGAACAAACAGAAGCTATTCCTATCTTTCTGAGCTCTAGCCACACTGGCTTTCCAAATGCTACTTTCTTCCAGGAAGCCCTCCTTGACTAGTCAGCGTCCTTGCTAGTCACCACTGTCTACTTTTCCTTCATTGCACCCACTGCAGTTATAATGTGTGGTTCTTTGCAGGTCTACCTGATGAACTCCCACTGGTCTGCAAACTTCACAAGGGAGGACCAGGACTACACCTGCTTTTGCCTCCTCTCCTCCCCCCTACTGGACCCCTTGTACCCAGCACACAGCCTGATGTGCAATAAATATTTGCTGATGGAAAAAATGGAGCAGTGCCTGCACGTAGGGCTTTCAGGTCTGGCTGGAACAAGGTGGTCTCTCTGTTTTATTCTTCTGCTGCCTGCATAGGTGGCGGGAGGCTTGGACAATGGGCGCCTGTGCCGAGGTAAGCAGGTGTACAGCACCGTGTGGCAGCTTCCCTCTGTCAGCAGCCCCCACACCCGTCATTAGGCAGGGCCCGCTCAGCAGGGGATGCCATTATGTCTCCCCGGGCTGATGTAATTATACATTGACATAATTAACCCAGCAAGCGCATTAGGCAGGCCAGCTAAAAATTCATCTATAATTATTTGTTGTGTGCATGCTAATGAGTCCATCTGCACTGCCTTTGTACAACACGAACAAATTAATTTACAAGTCTGGATTTTTTAATAAGTTCAAGGAAACGCTTCCTATTGTGTCCTGGTTTTTGAGAAAGGAAGAAAAGGCGACACAGGCTTGCCAGGGTCAGGGAAGTTAGATAAACACAGGAGGCTGCGGTGCCAAGCAGGCCGTAGAGGGCTTACCCTACTTCCAAGGAGGGGCAAGATCCGGCTGGTGGCCCAGGAGCTGGGCTGGCGGTGAGCCCATCCAAGTCAAACGATTATGCTTGAGTAATACAGGATGTCTGTCATTCACCCCATTTACAGGGATTAGGTATTGTTTTGTTTTGCTCTGAGACCCTATGGGTCATTCCTTGCTGGCTCATGTGCTCGGACTGGGGGTAGGCTGCCCTCAGGTGGCCAACTGCTGATATGGTGTAGAACAGTCACTGAGCTCACAGAATCCAATATCCAGTTAGGGATTCAAATCTCATGGGGTTTTGGACCTCAGTTTCCTCATTTATCAAATGCAGAAAATATACCAGTTCCTACTTTCCAGGAATTATTGGGAAGACTAGCAAAGAAACCAAGAGACACAGTCTCATTTAAGGATTAGATGTCTACTCTGACTCTAATTGGTCATGCCAGTTAGCCCCTTGGAGCCTCCATTTCCTCATCTGTAAAATGGGGCTACATGTGTAAGGTGATTCTAAGGATGGGGAGAATTACACAGTGCTAGGTGCAGAGTAGGGTTTGCTATGTGCTGGCTGCGGCTGCTACCCAGGCTCATGGCATTCTGGGAGTTGTTGTCCACAAGGTGATGCTGTGGAGCCTTGAGGGGAGGGTATGGTTTCCCATGTTTGTATCAGTCCCCAGCTGACTCAGAAACCAATAATCTTGCTTTGAACTAACTTAATTCTGGGGATTCCAGATTAGAAAGGTTCCAGCTTAGAAAGTCACCCTGGAGAGGGATCTATGTGATCAATTTATCCAGCCTCTCCCAGTACACAGTGGGGTCCAATGATCCCTGAAGACTGCCAGAGTTGGGGGCAAGACTGAGATGGGCCTTTGGACCTCTTCCTCCCCCACTGTGACTTCCTGGTTCTCTGATCTGAGAGGGTGGTGTTCAGACACCTAGCCAAAATCAGGCTGCAACTGAATCCCAAGAGACAAAAGCCCTTTGTGTGGATCAGAGTCCATTCACTCTTCACCATGATGCTGTGAGGCACGCAATATTATATCTGTTTCACAGACTGGAAAACTGAGGCACAGGGGATGGTTACTTCCCCAGGGTGAGGCAGTAAAGGCTGGGCCAAAATTCAGGCACGCTGGCCCCACCTAGCAGGATAATTGGAGGTCCTCAAGTGTTCCTTCTGGCTCTTCAGCAGGGTGACACATCAGAGTTCCTTAGGGGGGGGCATTTGTCAAATAGCTTTGGGACTCTGTCCTGAAGATTCTCGTGTGGATGGTTTGTGCGTCAGCCTCAGTATTCTCAGGAAGAGGGGAGGGTTGCATGGCTCAGCTGTTGGATCTCTCTGTGGGGTAGAGTGGACATGTGATTTTGATTTCCTGTCAGCTTCCCAAGGGGCTGCCAATCAAGATGTCCTGCCTTCCCCTGGCAAGGCACCCTAACCCTAACTCAGGCTGGCCAATCAGATGCGCTATCCTGGTAATTTGAATCCCTCATGCAGCTCACGCTGCTCTGGCCCTATCTGAGCAGGTGTTCTTACCATTCTCAACCACCCTGGACCTTCTAATAAACTGCTTAAAACTTTGTCAGAGTTGGCTTCTGCTGCATGTCACTAAAGAGTTCTGATTGATACATCTGCTCAATGGTTTTTTTTGTTTGAGACGGAGCCTCAAGCTATCCCCCTGGGTAGAGTGCCATGGCATCATAGCTCATAACAACTTCCAACTCCTGGGCTCAAGCGAGTCTCGTACCTCAGCCTCCCAAGTAGCTGGG
Source organism: Galagoides demidoff (assembly GCA_963574575.1). NCBI lineage: Eukaryota > Metazoa > Chordata > Mammalia > Primates > Galagidae > Galagoides > Galagoides demidoff. Next base: position 17,723 of record CAUYQV010015165.1, on the reverse strand, counting down.
ACCACAGGCGCCCGCCACAATGCCCTGCCATTTTTTGGTTGCAGCCATCATTGTTGTTTGGATTTGAACCCGCCACCTTAGGTGTACGTGGCTGGCGCCTTAGCCAATTGAGCCACAGGTGCCAAGCCAATTTTTGTAGGAAACACTTTTTATTTCTCCCTCACGTTTGAAGAATTAATTTTTCAGTATCCAGCATTCCAGGTTGGTAGGATATTTTCTTCTCAAATATTTCACTTCACTATTTTTTTACTTGTATGGCTTCTGAGGAGAAATTAGATGTAATTTTTGCCTTTACTCTATGGTTAAGGTGTTCTTCCATCTGGCTTATTTCAAGACTTATTTTTTTATTACCTTTGATTTTCTGAAGTTTAAATAGGACATATGTAAGTACAGGTTTTTGTTTTGCATTTACCCTGCATGATATTCTCTGAGCTTCCTAGATCTGTGGTTTGGTCTTTGAGATTAAGATAGAAAAATATCCAATAATTATTGCTTCAAATATTGCTCATGTTACTTTTATTCTTTCTTCTCTTTCTGATATTCCCATGCTTGTGAAAACGTTTGTGCTTATTTTACAATTCTTGAATCTTCTGTCAGTTTTGGAAGTATCTATAGATACATCCTCAAGCTCAGAGTTTGTTTTGTTTTGTTTTTTTTAATCAGCTGCATCCAGTTTACTATTGAAGGCATTTTTAATTTCTGGTACAGTGTTTTTGATCTCCATAATTTCCTTTTTATTCTTTTTTAGAATTTCTATCTCTCTGCTTCCATTATCCATCTTCTCTTTCCTGTTTTCTACTCTCTAAAGTTCTTAGCACATGAATCCTAGTCTCATAATTCCAACGTTTCTGCCACATCTGACTGGTTCTCCATCTCAGTGCCTGCCTTTTTTGCCTTTTACTGTGCCTTATAACATTTTGTTGAAGAGTGGACACAACATACTGGGTGAAAAGACTAAAAGACTTGCAGTGAATAGGCTCTTAGTGATGCAATCGGGCTCCTGCATGAACTCTGCAGACATTTCTCACTTTTTCTCCCAGGAAGTGGAACAGGAGGGCTAGAGGGAGCTGGAGCTGGGAATTTACCTTCCTCCACATTGAAGACTAGAGCTGGTTACAGTTAGGCCTTCATAAAACAGTGTCAGGTGAGGCTCTGATAAAATAGTTTCTTGGAGAGCAGGCCTTGATAGGAACAGCAGGAGGTCCTGGTATAGTTCAAAATGGTTACTTTCCCCTCCCTCTGCTGAAAATTAGAATGTTTTTCTTTGATGTACATTGTGAGGACCTGATTAAGACACTCATGGATGGGTCTCCTTGAAAATTTTAACTCAGACATGTTCAGTTGAAGCCTCCAGCAATTTGTTCATTAAAGATTAGCGGTTCCTACTCCAACCCTGGGTCCAGAAGCGGTTTCCGCACATGATTTCTGCTCAAGTTTTGATTTTTTAAAAGTTTTTCTCTTCCTTAAAATACAGTTACAGCTGTATGCCCTGTAACTTCATTTTTCTGGTGGATCTAAGGGAAAGTTGTTGGTTTTTCTGTTTGTTCAGCTTTCCACTTATTGTTGGGACAGAATGGCAACTTCTAAGTTCCTTGAGTGCCAACCCAGAAACAAGAAGTCCTTGTTTACTTACTTAAATACAGATGTCCTATTTTTTTCTGAATACAGTAAATATTCATTTGGGGTGAAATGTTCTGTGAATTTTAATAATATGCAACAGATTCATATCACTATATAAAATAATCCCAGGATGTCATGTATCAGTGTACAAGTTAGTTGTTGTCCTTTTATTTTATTTTATAATTTTCATCATTAAATGTGAATTTTCAGTTAAAAGCTTATCAGTTGCCTATGGTGTAAACTGTGTATACAGATAGTGTAAAAGCCAATAGCTTTCATTTCCTGGGAGATAAGTGTAAGCGAGCCAGTCATTTCTGTTCAAAGTGATAGGAGCAAGATCAAGGTATTAATAGAATGTTGTGGAAGAAGAAGTTATTTTTGCCCAAAGGGTTAGAAGGCCCTGTCCTTTTAAAACATACTAATGATAGCATACATGAAATAAATAATACGCAGTATGCAAGCCCAGGGTATCCCAAATGAATTGTATGAGACCTAATTAGCATGTTATTAAAAGTCATACAGGATTATACTGAGGAATTGGAGTTATTTGAAGTTTATTTAAAATTGAGTAGTCGTGCGCACACAACCTGAAGTCGGCCTCTTCAGAGGCTTGTGAGTGTTGCCGCGGCCTTGACTTCTGTGGGCTGGGTGCTTGGTGGAACTGGAATTTTATCCCTGTTGGTTCCCAAAATCTTGCCCCCGGCCCTTGTTCCTGGATACCACAATTCCATTATTTGCTTCCTTGTGTTTGGGAACGTTAAACATGTCAGGCGAGTGCGAGCTTGTGCCAGCCGTCATCACACTCCCTGTGTCCTTACTCGAATCCACGCTCCGCGGGAGAGGACGCCCTGGCCCCGGGCGGTGCCGGGCACGGCGCGTGAGCTGATGGATGTCGGGGCGTTGTCTCAGCGGTGTGCAGGCCGCGGTTTGTCCGAAACCTCCCCAACCATAGGCAGTTCTCTTTTTGAGATGGTGACTCACTGCAGTCCTGACTTGGACTTCCCTGGAGACTAGTGACACCAGCCGTCTTTTCAGATGCCTGTCGGTCTTTTGTGTCCTTGGGCGAAATGTCGGTTTGAGTCTTTAGCTTGGCTTTAAATCAGGTTATTAGTGTTTTTCCGTTAAACTGTAGGAGTTCCTTCCGAATTGTAGAGGTTAACCCCTTACCAGGTACCTGGTTTGAAGACGTTTCCTCTCATTCTCCAGGATGCATTTTCACTCCATTGATTGTTTCCTTTGCTGTGCACAAAAGCAATTTGATGTTGCCTGTGATTTTAATGTCACATCCGTAAAATCACTGTCCAGGCCAGCGTCAGGAAGATTTTCCCCAGTGCTTCTCTTAATAGTTTCATAGTTTTAAAGATTTCACATTTAGGTGCTCAATCCATTTGAGTTGATTTTTGTGCACGGTGTAAGTAGGATTCGATTTTATTCTTCTGTGTGTGCATATTCCGTTTTCCCAGTGCTGTCCACCGAAGCACTCTTCCTTCCCCGTCAGTATTCTTGGCGTTCTCTCTGAAGGTCAGTTGACCCTGAGTGCATAGAGTTATTTCTGGGCTGTTACGTCCATTTTTCTGCATTGTCTGTCTTTATGCCAGTAGCAAACTGTTCTGAGATTCTTAGTTTGAGAATAAGCTCTTTGAGAGCTTTTATTATAAAAGGGTGTGGATCTTTATTAAATACTTTTTCTGTATCTGTTGAGATGATCATGTGGTTTTTGGCCTTCTTTAATCTGATCTTGAAAAGGAGTGTTTTTTGAATGCTACTTTCCTTTTAATTCTCTTGCCTTGTCAGTGAGCTTGTATATATGCAAAGCATTGTCTTAGATGCCTCTGAAAATGTACTGATGAGAAAAGCACAAAATTCACTTAATGGGGCACTTGTGGTTAAAATAGAATAACACTAAGGGAAGAGGTGGGACATTCTAGTCCATTATCATTTCTTGCGTCATATTTTCTAATTCTTTTGTACTGACCACACCTGAATTAGCATGTCTGAGTCCTCATACAGTTGTGGTTTCCCCTTTCCATTTCTTGTCTGTCTGTCTCTACTTGGAGAGCCACAGGCTTATCAGACTCCGAGTGAGAAGGACAGAACCCATCCTCCTTCTGCAGTGTCTTCCTGCCCTCCCCGTGCCGGCTGGTAGCGAGTCCTCCTTTTCTCCTGAACTTCACAAAGTCTATCGAAATCACCTTCCAATGGTTCTTTCTACTTCCAGTCTCTTCCATTTTTGAGACAGACACCAAAACCCAACTCTCTATAACATATACCTCATCCTATCTATTATCTTCATCAAGATCTATCATCTTTCCCCTTAAAATGTTTTAAGAGCTCCCATTGTCCAGAAAAAAACCCAAATTTCTGACCATCATATTGAAGAGTTCTGCCTACCTGTCCATCCTAGCTCTGTATATGTTCCTCCATACAGTGCCTGTGTGGTGCTATCCACCAACCATGCCATGCCTCAGCCTCTTAACTCCAGCAGCATCTATAGCAAGAGTATTAGCAAAAGAGCATTATTTTGGGGTCATAAAGAACCGAGTTTCAAAACCTGCTTCAGCCTCGGCTCCTGTAGCTCAAGTGGCTAAGGTACCAGCCACATATACCAGAGTTGGTGGGTTTGAATCCAGCCCGGCCCTGCCAAATAACAATAACAACTACAACCAAAAAATAGCTGGGCATTGTGGCAGGCACCTTTATTCCCAGCACTTGGGAGGCTGAGGGAAGAGAATCACTTAAGCCCAGCAGTTGGAGGTTGCTGTGAGCTGTGATGCCACAGCACTATACCAGAGTGCCAGCTTGAGGCTCTGTCTCTAAATAAATAAATAAATAAGTCCCTGCTAGTAATGTGACTTACACAAATTGATAAACCTTGTCAACTTTATAGAATTATATTATGTATTAAAAATACTCATTCTATTTACCTGTCTATCTGACTGACTGTCCGTCTATCTATCTGCCATCACTAGCTGCACCTTATTCATTACCACTCTATTCATTAGTAGGCAATTAACAAATGTGTTAATGCAATTATCCTTATTAATCATACTCCCATAACACCTTCTACTAATATCTACTAACTGATTTAAGACCTGCGTCTGTTGCTCCAAGAGGATTATCCACACATTGTTCTCTAGCTACTGTGTGCCCTGTCTGTCCACTGGGCGTGTCTCACAGCACATCAGTGAAGTAATGAGAAGGGAAGGCAAAGATAGAACAGGAGTTGTGGGGCTTTAGTTTAGAAGGACACAGACAGAGGACTCATCATGGAAGTTTATTCATGGCTACTTTTGTCCTTCATTTGCCCTCTCTCGTGCTCTGTGTTCTGCTTCTCACAACTAGTACTCCTCCCCCCAGTACAGTGTGGATTTTGCACCTGTGATTCCTTGATGAAATGGCTTGTTTCCGATACAGCAGGCTCACTTTTTGTATTCAATCATCCCTAAGCTATACTGGACACATGCAGACTATTCACTTCCTGTTGAAATATTCTGTTCTTTTGTTTTCCGTGATGCCATATTCTTATTGTATAATTTTTCTTTCCACTTTTCTCTATCTCAGACATTTTGTTCTCTCTAACCCCTAAATCTTGTTTCCCTTTATGACATTTCTATAAAGATTTTCCTTCCATGTACTTTCCTAAAGCAACTGCATGTACTTCCATGGGTTAATCTCCACCTTTATAGTGACAACTGTGACATGTGCACCTCCAGTTCAGGTTGGTCTCTGTAAACTGCAGCCCACTGTGTTACTTGGGAGAACCCACATAGACTGATATGAATAACTGGGAGGTCTTGTACTTTTGCACTTCCTTCCTACACAGACCTTGGTATTTAAAGGGAGAGAAGAGAGAGGCTACACGTGGAGGAAGGAAAGGAGGGGAACAGCCAACAGCAGGAAGCTGCTTAGAACAGAGATGGAAGGAAAAGTGTTGGAGAAAAGGGGCAACTCTCATTTTTATCTTAATTTTTTAAAACAGATTCTTTTATTTGTTTTTATTAACTAATATACACGTGGGGAAAAATTCTAAGGGACAAGGTAGATGGTGAGAAATCACTCTTATGTGTCTGTCACCCAGCTATCTTTTTCCCCATCCATCACCCATATCAGTTTTCTTTTTATATACACAGTCTATGCCTGAGGTCCCCAAACCCGGGCTATGGACCTGCACCAGCCGATGGCCTGTTAGGAGCCCAGCTGCACAGCAACACAGTGTGGGCCTCCTGCTATCCCATCCACATGCCACCCCTTGTCCATGGAAAAACTGTCTTCCGTTAAAACTGAAACCGGTCCCTCATGCCAAAAAGCTGGACTTCGAGGTCTTTGGATTTTCCAACATTTACGTGTTCATGCCTCCCATTGTTTAAAGTATTTTATGCAATCAGCAGCGTAATACACACTTCTGTGTTCTGTACTTTGTTTTTGCACATTATCTATCCATCATCATCGTCATGTCAGGAATACTCTTTGCTTTATTTATTTGAGCCTTTGTGGAGTTCCAATATACAGAAGTGCCACTCATTATTTAAGTTGTCTGCCTTAAAAACCACCACTATTGTGTATATATCCTTATACAAACATCCTTTTGCACACAAGCACAGATACTTAAAAAGAGAAATCAGATCAAAGGCATATACATTTATAATTTTGAAAACTCTTATTAAGCTGCCCTACCAGAAACTGTACTTCTTACACTCCTCCTACCAGCAAGATCTTCAATTGCCTGTATTGGAAATGACACCCATCCATTGTGTTACCAGGCAAGTTTATTTTTGCCAACTTGATAGGTTAAAAATTATGGCATTTTCACTTTACTTTACATTTATGCTAATATAAACAAAATACAGTTTGTTTTAGCTTAAGAGCCATATGTTATTGATTTTTTTCCTCTTTTATAAACAGTTTATTTGCTTTGCTCCTTATTTCTTTAGTGGGCTCTAGGTCTTATAAGTCACATAGAGTTATAAATATTTATATATGTATGTATACATATATAAGCACATTCACCATAAATATAATTCCATGCAGACATGGTGTATGTGGTCACATATGCACACCTGCAGTGATGGGTTTGCATCATGGCAGCATATACCTGTGTCCGTGCTGTCTGTGTGGGTGACACCAGCTGCAGGTGCCTATGTCCGTGTCATCTGTGTGGGTGACACCAGCTGCAGGTGTTTCCCTCACTTATCACTTATTTTCTGACTTTATTCCTGGAGTTTTCCCCACTTTGGAGAATTTTTTAATTCTATGGAGGCAGACTTTTCTAAAAATGTTTATTTTATTGATCTGAGTTTTTTGTTAAAAAGTAATTCCTTATTCTCAATTAGGTTTTAAAAATTCTCCACTCTTTGAATACTTTTGTTTAGAAAACATTTAAATACTTAATTCAGAGGGATTCTGTTTTTTTTTTTTTTTTTTTACCAAATATGAGGCTATATCCAAAACACACTCTATCAGTGTGTGATGTAAGAAAGAATTCAGGTAAGAGCACTGTGCAGCTAGTATGTAGTAGCCACCTACTGAGTGCAGGGTGGCACTGCGCTTCTAACAAACACCCTTAACCTCACGGAGACCCGGGGAATAGGCATTTCATAAGTAAAGGGTCAGGCCCATCACAAAGCTAGCAAATGACAGCAAGAGCCAGTCTGGCTGGCTCTGGAGTCTAGTCAGAACAGAAGCATCGGGCACACCCTGACACACTTGAACCACAGGTTGTTCCGACAGTCCACTGTGTGACCACAGGAGTGTAGGACTTCTGTGAAGCCAGAGGGAACATGAAGAAACGCGTGTGATCTCGCTGGAGGGACTAGCTCCCCATTTCACAAATTGCCCCAGTTCTCTTTCTTTTCATCAACATGCCCCCATAAGTATTTAAATACTCACATGAGGCAGTGATTCTAAAAGAGGGAGGTAAAGACTAGAATCAATACCCTACTTACAACTTCATCCCTTGGGTGCTCACTAATTTTTCAGGTCATAAATTCTGAGCCTCTTTTCTTTTTTCTTTTCTTGTCTTTTTTTTTTTTTTTTTTTTTTTTACAGAGTATTAAGCTGTTACCCTGGGTAGAATGTCCTGGCATCATAGCTCACAGCAACCTCCAACTTGAGCTCAAGTGATCCTCTTACCCAGTTTTTCTATTTTTAGTAGAGACACTTTTAGTAGAGACTAAAGTCTCTCTTTTAGAGAGACTCTACTTACTTTAGTAGAGACTCTGACTTTTGTTCAGGCTGGTCTCAAACTCATGAGCTCAAGCAATCCACCCTCCTCGGCCTCCCAGAGTGCTGGGATTACAGGTGTGACCCACCATGCCTAGCCTTGAGCCCCTTCTCTGATTCTCCTAGTTATGCCTGCTCCCCCAGAAAAATCTGCCCTTAGATTCACGTACCAGGACTTTGTTATTGCAGAACCTCTCAGGTCAGGTAGAAACTCTAAGCCTTGTAGTAATAATGATGATAATGCTTTTGTAGCATTTTCTTGACACTATTCTAAACATTTTACATACTTTAAATCATTGAATATTCACAGGAATACTATGAGGTAGGTTCTTTAGCATCAGGTACTGAGTCACAGAGCTGCTAATGACAGAGAGGGATTTGGACCCAGATCTTAATAATGAAATTACCTTATTCAATGATAAGATCCAAAATGCAGCAGCTGTGTTCTCCTTGTCACTGTACTCTGTGAGGTAAGAATTATAATTCCTTTTCATGAATGACAGGGAGAGAAGTAAAGGATCTTGATAAGTTTAATACTGTATCATCTTGGGTATTAAAAAGAAATAGTGAGAGAGTCAAGGGAACAGAAGTTGGACTCACTTAAGGGATAAACATCTTCTTTCTGCTGGAAAGTAGTAAACATCATACACACACACACACACACACACACACACAGAGCCATTTGTCAGCGGATTTTTTGGGGGGTGGGGCTTACTTCCAGATATTCAACAATCTGAATGAAGTAAAAGTTTCCACCATATTTACTTAATTTAGCACTCATTATTGAGAGCTACTGGTGTTGGTTTTCCATCAATAGAGAAAACATTACTGAGTTGTCATTTAAGGTGTTAATCAGTTGGTTCTCACCATTCTACTCAGAAATCTGATTCGATGCTAAGCAAATGCCTGTTCTTTTGCTTTAATTTTAGAAAAAGAGTCTAAATAATTATTTCATGGATTGACTCTTTCTCTATACTTCATCACTTTTCTTTGGCCAGTTGCTTAGCTTTTAATTGTTCTTTGGTTTGAGTTGAAATTCTTTCCACTATTTGCTATTCTTTTTTAAAATATTTGGTTTCTTTAAGTATTTTGTATTGTCTTGGGATTTTCTTTAATTGGCATAAACTTCCAGTTTTACAGCTATTTTGAACCTGTCAAGATTGATTTTTTTTCCCTCCAAAAACTTTGCTGTTTCTGGTAGTGTGATCATAGCTCACTGAAACGTCAAACCCCTGGGCTCAAGCAATCCTGCCACTTTGGCCCCCCAAAGTGGGGGGGGGGGTTATAGGCATGTACCACTGTGCCAGACCAACACTTACTTTTCTTTAAACTCTTTATACATTCCATAAATGTTATATTTAAGCACACAAACCTAGTGAATTATTTTATCTTCATTTTTATTGTTATTATTATTTTTCAAATATCTTGATGCCAGGTGGCACCTGTGGCTCAAAGAGTGGGGTGCTGGCCCCATATACCAGGGGTGGCGGGTTCAAGCCAAGCCCTGGACAAAACTGCAAAAAAAAAAAAAAAGAAAAACCAAAGTCAGATATCTTGATGTCAAGACTTATGTGGGAAAATAGGAGAGAATAAATAAAGACATAACACTTGGAGACCTTGATTTTTCAGGAACTTTGAAGTTTGACATAAATAAACTTAGAAAAATAGTGAATATAAACTGGACCTGCACCTTTCTCCACTCACAAAAATTGATTCAAGATGGATAAAAGACCTAAATTTAAGGCATGAAATGATAAAAATCCTCAAAGAAAGAGTGGGAAAAACACCTGAAGATATAAGCCTTGAGAAAGACTTTATGAAGAAGACTTCTGTGTCAATTGCAACAACAACAAAAATAAACAAATGGGACTTAATTAAACTGAAAAACTTCTGTACAGCTAAAGAGACAACATTTGAATTGGACAAAAGCTTGATAACTAGGATCTACAGAGAACTCAAATTAATCAATATAAAAAGAGCCAACAATCCCTTATCACTGGGCAAGAGAGATGAATAGAACCTTCTCTAAAGAAAACAGGCAAATGGTGAACAAATATATGAAAAAGTGCTCATTGTCCCTAATTATTAGAGAAATGAAAATCAAAACCACCCTGAGATATCATCTAACCCCAGTGAGAATGGCCCATATCACAAAATCTCAAAACTGCAGATGCTGGCATGGATGTGAAGAGAAGGGGACAGTTTTACACTGCTGGTGGGACTGCAAACTAATACAACCCTTTGGGAAGGAAGGATGGAAAATCCTCAAAGAACTCAAGCTAGACCTCTTATTTGATCCTACAATCCCATTACTGGGCATCTACCCAAAAGAAAAATAATCCTTTGACCATCAGGACACTTGCACTAGACTGTTTATCACAGCTCAATTTGCAGTCATCAAAATGTGTAAACAACCTAAATGCCCACCAACCCAGGAATGGATTAATAAGCTGTGGTATATATATACCATGGAATACTCTACTCAGCCATTAAGAAAGATGGAGACTTTACATCTTTTGTATTAACCTCGATGGAGGTGGAACACATTCTTCTTAGTAAAGCATCACAAGTATGGAAAAGCAAGAATCCAATGTACTCAATTCTGATATGAGAAAACAATTAATGTCCTAGTACATGGTGGGGGTGGGGGAAGAGGAGAACAGAGAGAGGGAAGGAGGGAAAGGGGTGGGAGATCATGGTGTGCAACACACCTTTTGGGGGGCAGGACACAATTATAAGAGGGGCTTTACCTAACAAATGCAATCAATGTCACCTGGTTCTTTGTACCTTTAATGAATCCCCAACAATAAAAAAAAAAGAAAAAAGAAAAATAGTGAATAAGCAAAATAACATGATGCTAAGGTAGACACTGCAAAAAGTGTTGTTTTTTTTTTAAGAATTTCATAGTACTGCTTATTTTCTAGGATGTTTAATGCCTCCAATTTTAAGGGCAAAAATCTTTATTTCTATTTCAATATTTTTCTCTTTAAAAACTATTTCTAGAACATGTGATGGACTTGATTTTGATTTATTTTTATTTTTCAAAAAATCCTACTCATTTTACTGTATGAAATAATATGAACATGTTTCTGTAGAAATGATGTTATTAGTCAGTATGAAAAAATATGAACATGTTTCTGTAGAAATGATGTTATTAGTCAGTCAAGTTCTCATTTCTTTTATTCCAGTTAAACTTCCAGCAACCTATAAATCCCATGCTTTTTTTCATTCAAAGTTAAGGTAACCAATTATTTAAACAGGTAATTCTCAACAGATAAAGGATTTCAAATTTGATTGGCATCCAATCTAATGCTCTACCTTGCATTTTATTCCTTTAAGCCTCTGGCAAGGGTGTTTGATCCTTGTCTAAGTTCTCTGCTCTTTTTTGCCCTCATGCCACTCAATTCCTTGGAAAATCTTGCATCTCGTTATTAGCTTCACACAGACCCACAAGTGGCTGTTTTCTCTTATTAAGCTTCTCTGTGCTCTTCAGCTGAAATGGAGTTCTGTTTTATAGACGTGCATTTCAACTCTTACTGTCTCTTTCACCCATTGCTTCAATTTCCTCTTCACTAGGTTTCATTTGAATTTTCTTTAATTTTGGTCCCTTAACTCACAAATTCACCAAAGCTACACTTCCAAGTGTCAGTTATAATCATTTCTTGCTGAAAACCCCAGGATTTCACTCTGTTCTTGTCTTTCTTTTGCTCTTGATTACTTTAGATATCTTTACAACTCTTCCTTTAGTTCTCATATATTTTTTTCTCAGTCGCAGGCCCTGGAGAATGGCAGACATTTGATGCCATCTCTTTGAGAGACGTCTTTAAACATTTGTAAAATCATTTATATGATTTGGTCTCTTGAAGCCCAGCTGTGGATATTTCAAGCTGTACCTGAGCCTTCTACACTTTTACTTTCAGGGGCTGGAAAAGCGAAGGATAATTGAAACTCCTTTTATATTCCTAATGATCTGTGCTTTCTTTGTTCTGTGTTCTCCTACTCAGAGGACATATCCTTTGGGATAATTCGTTGCCATCAACAGCAAACCAGAACTTACCAGCTCCCTCATGTATCTTAGCCACCTGTATTACTGTCTTTATGTGCTTTTAAAGGGCCTTCCTGATTAACCACACACTTTTAATATACATTGTCTGTTTTGCCACAATAGGCAAAGTCTACTGTGATGCTGGGCAATAGCCACCTGTGACTATTCAGTGCCTGAAATGCAGCCAGTATTTAATGTCTCCTATATATTTTTTTTAAATCTTTAAATGTGGCCACCAGGAAACTTAAAATTACGCATGTGGCTCCCATTTTATTTCTATTGGACAGTGCTGGTATAGGTTACGCCACAGTCATGGTCACAAAATCTTAGTAATTCACAGCTACAAAGTTTCATTTTCCCTGATGCTTCATATCTGAGAGTTCTCCATATCCACTCATTCTAGAACCCAGACTGATAAAGCAATGACCTTCCTCAACTCCACCAGGCAGTGGGATGGAGGGAAAGGGAACTCTGAGGGTCTTGCACTAATGATGAAATGCTCTGTTCTGGAAGTGACTCACTTCACATGTCTTTTCTTGATTCATTGACCAGAATAAGTCACACAGCCCAGCACAGTGAACAGAGTCAGGAAGTACACCGCTGTGTCAAGGAGGTGGGGAGCTGAGAGCCCGTGGTCAGCAGCACTAATGATCCCTGTAGGCTCCTGGCCAGCCTGGTCATCCTATCCCTTGTTTGTGATCTTATTAATACAAAATGGCCTCCATGTGTGTTGTCTGTTTCACTATAGTTGATTTTTGGCAATGCTATTTGGGGAATCATACCATCATTTTTTGTAGCATATGGCAATTATTAGACTTAATCTTTAGAAAAATCTTATTTTAAATTCCGTTTAGAGCTTAGTCATCATTGGACAAGATTCACAAAGCTGCACGGTTAAATTAAATCTGCATTAGAAAATTTAGAAAAGCAGGAGGAGGTTGTTACTCTCTTTGCTTATAGATTATGTTCTTCATGTTTTTTCTCCAGATTAAAGGACTTTGTATGCATTAGCATGCTACAGAGATGTGTCCCATTTAATGGAGACTTTATAGCAATTAATACTGTCATGCTCTGTAATCACTAGAAAAACATAGTACATATTGATTTGTTTATTGGCTCAAGACTATGGGGCAACCATGCTTTCTCTGAGACATGGCAGGTTTTAGAGTCACCTCGTTCTTCTGGAAAATAAAACTAGGAAAATAAGGTCTTGATTATTCAAGCTCACCCATGGTTCTCTCAGAGTTATTGTGAAATCTGTAAGGGGCCCTCTCTCTGCAAAAGGAACCAAACCAAATATTTGACCCAGTCATCAAAAAAGACTACTTAAGATGCAATCGATGTGTGGATTAAAAGGTGATCATGGTGTACAGAGGCTGTAGAACATGAGCTTATAGCTAGAAAGTGTCTGTACCACACCAATTGCTAAGTGAATTTAATCACAATATTTAAGCTTATGAAGCTCATCTCCTGCTCCGGAAAACAGGGATAATTCTTACCTTGTAGGACTTTTATGTGTCTAAGACTTATGGCACATATTAGTTCTATTGTAAATTGTCTCTTACAAAGGAGCTGTGATGGAGTTTTGTGTCCTCCTTGGTGACACCAGAAAGAGCATATTACTTTTCACAGATCTTTTTTTTTTTCAAAAGAAGTGTTCTCATTTTTAGTTTCTTCATGATAGATTTTTCACTTTGACCTTGAAATCGTACAGCATGTTTTAATTTGCCCCTCCACCTGAGTCTTAAAGCACCTTTGCTGTGCACTCTCAAAACTCACTAGGTGGCCCTCCATTTGAATTGTTAGAGGCTCAGGCTCCCCCCACAGCTGGGTCTATGGCTTTGATCATTCCTCTCTCTTTCACCCTATTCCTTGTGGTACTTTTCCTATGCCACTTTCAAGGCATTTATTACACACGCCCTTGAACTATAATCTTCTATACATGAATTATTGCTCTCTAAATTGTAAGCTCTATAGGGCAGGAACTATCATAATAAGAATCAACTAAAATGGCTGGAAAACATATTTTGTTCTAAGTTCTCTTAGATTTTATCTTAGTTAAAATCTCTAAAGGACACATAAAACAGATGCTATATTATCTATTTTAGAGATGAGGGAAATTAAAGCTAGGACAATAATTACCCAAGTTCACACCATTCAAAAGTGGCAGAGTCAGGATTCAAATCCAAGTTGGCTTCTACCTAAAACTTAAGGTCCACACCACTGCCCACATTTCCTATCCCCACCCCTGCCCAACTCTGCTAGAACTCACCACCCCCTGCAACATTCAACATAATGATTCATACTTTTAATGGACTAATAAATTCAATTTTTAAAACCATGTATTAATAGGAAACTTTTATATTACTTATAAAAACTGAAGGGAAAAAGAAGTACTAGTAACTCACAGAGAATAATACCACTGTCCCCCAATCACAGGGTATGCTGAGAGTGCCTGCTTCAAAACATATGATTTAACAAAATAATAATGGACAGATGGACAAACTGTAGTAAAGGAAAACAAGACTTTTTAACAGTGACTGGCGCAGAATGTTTAGCTCACAAGGAAAATAACTAGAAGTCCCTGAGAAGTGATTGAAAAAGACGCCAACTTGATGCTGGCATTCTTTACACCAAAGTTAAGTGCTACCACTATCAGTCATGAAATTCAGTGTTCCTGACATGGAAAAGACTGCTTGCTTAAGGATATTTGTAGAAAAATATTCTACACTAAACAGAACATTACTATTCTCCATGGCATGGTAAGTGTTGCTTTCCAGCACAGCAACAGAACAGAACCCCTAGTAAATACTGTCCCTCTGCCAAACACCTGTCTTACTCCCCGCTACCTACAGACAGCAGTGCAGGTCTGAAGAGGGCTCTTCAAGCCTTAATGACATAGGAAATAGAGAGAAAATAACACAAGTCAGGTTGTACAACCTGCCCAATTACAGGACTCCAAAGCTGGAGTGGATGCTCCATCCAGTCCACACAGTGGCCATACCTGGGAAAAAAGCTTTATGAGGAAGATGCGTCACCCGTGGCAATTGCAGCAACACCAAAAATAAATAACTGGGATTTGGTCAAGCTAAAAAGCTTTTTCACAACTTTTTCATAGTATCACAAACAAAGCAAACAGACAACCTTCAAGATGGGAGAAGATTTTTGCATGTTATGAATCTGACAAAAAACTGATAACTAGAACTCAAATAATAAGAAAAATTCAAACAACCCCATTGTAAGTGTGCAAGAGACTTGAACAGAAACTTCTCCAAGGATTACAAACAAATGGCCTACAAACCCATGAACACAATGTTCATAGTCTTTAATCATCAGAGAAATGCAAATCAAAACCACTCTAAGATATCACCTAACCCCAGTAAGATTAGCCCACATCTCAAAGTCCCAAAACTCCAGATGCTGTCAAGGATGTGGAGTGAAGGGAACACTTCTACACTGCTAGTGGGATTGCAATCTAATACAGCATTTTTGGAGAGAATTATGGAGAATACTTAAAGATCTAAAAGTAGACCTTCCATTTGATCCTGCAATCCCCTTAGTACGTATCTGTCTACCCAGAAGAACAAAAATCACTTTACCACACAGTCATTTGCACCAGAATATTTACTGTGGCTCAATTCATAATTGCCAAGTCATGGAAACAACCTAAGTGCTCATCAACCCATGAATGGATCAACAAACTGTGGTGTATGTATACCATGGAACACTATTCAGCCATTAAAAAAATAGAGACTTTACATCTTTTACATTTACCTGGATGGAGTTGAAATACATTCTTTTTAGTAAAGTATCACAAGAATGGAAAAACAAATAAAAAACTAAAAAAAAAAAAAAAAAAAAAAACGGTGGCCACAGACGCTTTACTTTTGGTGATGATGGAGAAGACTCACTTTCAATCATAGTTTCGTCCATTGTTAATACTTACTTATATTTGTGTAGTGTTTGATCCTTTGCAACTTTTTGGTTCTTTGTTGTCAAAATAAGTAGGAAAAACAGACAATCGAACCATCAGAGCATTTTGAAATTTGAAATAGGGCACCTATTTAAACACAGTCCAGGGTATGCACAGATGACTTTTGACAGAACTGAGAAAACATTCACTGTTATCAGGTCAACGCTTATGATCTGAGACAGATTAACTAATTTGCAAAGTCATTTTTACAAAGCTAGATGCCATGGCTAAATAGTATCACCGTGGGTCGCCCATGAGGTTGTAGCATATAAACAAAGTTTCCTACTGAGTTGTACTGTTTGAGTAGGGCGGGAACCTTCCAAAACTTCAGAGGCATGCTAAATATCTCTACCGGTGTCTGTGGGGTGTGAAGTTGACAACAGCTCTCTTAGTGTATGTATTACTAGTGACTGAGTCCTTCTGAAAGATGATCACGTCTCTGCTATAGCTCGATCACAATCAATTATTGAAATGAGTAGTCTTCCTTAATAATGATATTTTAAATCTATTTTAAATGTGATTTTGTGTTTTTGGTTTTTTTTTAACTTCCTCCCGGGAGCCATTTTTTATTACTTTGGTTCACTGAGAGTTAATCACTCATCAATATCAAGGGAAAATAGTAAATAAAGTCTTGAATTTTATTTGTGAAAGACACTGTGAAGAGGATTTCTGTTCACCTCTGTCCTTTAAGCATGTTCCAGGGAGGGGCCATACTCAGGAACCTCTTTGTTTGACCTCCCACATTAAATATTTTCTCTTACTTATTTTATCTTTTTAATATATTTGTTTTCTTTAAACAAATATAAATTGACTTTGTTTTCTTTTTTTTTTTCACTAAATCATAGTTGTGTACATTAATTCAGTTATGAGGTACAATGTGCTGGTTTTATATACAGTTTGAAATGCTTTCATCAAACTGGTCAACATAACCTTCAAGGCATTTTTTTAGTTACTGTGTTAAGACATTTATATTCTACACCTAGCAAATTACACATGTACCCTTGTAAGATGCACCGTAGGTGTGGTCCACCAATTACTCTTCCTCTACCCATCCTCCCCCATCCCCTCCCCTCCCGCTCCCCTTTCCCTTTCTTTTTGGGCTATAATTGGGTTATATCTTTCATAAGAAAGCTATAAACTGGTTTTATAGTAAGACTGAGTACATTGGATACTTTTTCTTTCATTCTTGATATACTTTGCTAAGAAGAATATGTTCCAGCTCCATCCATGTAAATGTGTAAGTGGTAAAGTCTCCATCTTTCCTTAAGGCTGCATAATATTCCATGGTGTATATATACCACAATTTATTGATCCATTCATGGGTTGATGGGCACTTAGGCTTCTTCCGTGACTTAGCAATTATGAATTGGACTGCAATATACATTCTGGTACATATATCTTTGTTATAATGTGATTTTTGATCTTCTGGATATATACCTAGTAGAGGAATTGTAGGATTGAATGGCAGGTCTATTTCTGGATCTCTAAGTGTTAGAAAGATGGAGAGTTTACCTCTTGCTTGTTTACATGGATGGAGCTGGAACATATTCTTATTAGCAAAGTATTTCAAGAATGGAATAAAAAGTATCCAATGTACTCAGTCATACTATGAAACCAATTTATAGCCCAAGAAGACGGGGAACGGGGAGAGGGAGGGGAGGGGAGAAAGGATGGGTGAAGGGAGAGTAATTGGTGGGACCACACCTATGGTGCATCTTACAAGGGTACATGTGAAATTTACTAGATGTAGAATATAAATGTCTTAACACAATAACTAAGAAAATGCTGTGAAGGCTATGTTGACTAGTTTGATGAAAACATTTTAGATTGTGTGTAAAACTAGCACATTGTACCCCATGATTGCAT